>CM076580.1:510859995-511000678 GCA_034641835.2 Pinus albicaulis
CATCTAAATTTCCCTTTAGACCTGGATAGTTACTTTTTCCTGAAAACATTGCTTTTCCCTTTGCTTTTGCAACTTGACTCCTAGTCAATCTCTGTTGAACTTGTTTATTAGTTGATTGCTTCTGTGCAATTTCTTAAATTTCATCTAACCTTTGTTTTGCAGATTGAAGAGTTTCTTTAATGACAATTGATGTATTTCCTTCCTGTTCTTTCACCTGTTTTCTAGGTTTTAACTTCACAAACCTTTTTGTCCTTGTCACTATAGGCTTACTGCATTCTGCTGGTGGAGTTTCTTTTACTTTAGGGATACTGTCTGTAGTTTGAGATTCTACTCCAAATCCACATAAAAATAAAAATGATGACCATTCTTTGTTAATCATTTGGAGGTCGTTTAAGACCATCAGTTTGATTAGACCATGGTGAAATAGAGAAGTTTCACATCCCTCAGATTTCATTTGAACTTTGTCTGCCATCTTAGCTATGCTTCTATATAGGAAAAATGGAAAGTCTAAAGATATCATGCCTGTAAAATGTAACAAAAGTTTAAAATGGTATGAATAAACTTTATGATACCTGCCCTCGCATGTAAAGTACCTATGGATATAGAAGAGTAAATTTTCATAGCTCTCTTTGATGCAGCTCCTGGGAATTGCATTGTTTAAATCCATCTCTATGAATTCTGGCTTTAGAAACACCTTGCATGCCTCCATGTCAAATATGAAACCCTTAAACCATGTTTCTTGCCCTCTAGGAATCTCAATTACCAAATCTATGGTCTCAGGAGTAACTGATAAATTTAATATTCCAATCTTTGTGTTTGAACCACTGAAATGCAAGGCAAATTCCTTTATTGCCTGACTGTGTCCTCCCTGCAACTTTTCACAAAAATTCAAACACCCTGCCTTCCTAAAGGCCTCTAACACTGTTTTGTCTTTAGCTAGGGCTCCTGTGCTTTCAGGTTCTGACCTTAAGCAATGCCCTGACCTGTGATTTTTCTTCTCTTGTGTCATTCTTGCACTCAGATATTTCTGTCTGCTTCCTCTAGAATCTGATTATCAGCCTCGCTTGAATTCAAAACAGTCAGCCTCGCTTGATAATGGATGAGGAAAGATTTGGTGTAATATGACCATAAGCTTAACACTTGAAAAATATATGTTGAAGTGTTTTGCATGAAAACTGGAATGAGTAATCAACCTTTTCAAATTCGAACTCTCCTTACATAATGAGACCTCTACGATTGCAATGATGAGTTTGAATGACTACACGTTTTGGAACTGACCCCTAACTGACACCTAATGATGAAAACTTAATGGATTCTGGCTAATTTGATGATTTGACATGACTTCCCTACGAATCCGCGCTTTCGTAGCACGCTTAGTACATTTTCGGGGATATGCGCTACGAAAGTAGCAGCGCTTTCGTAGCGCAAAACTGTTTTTTTAAACTGGCTGCACTACGAAAGTGTGGTTTCGTGGCTTATTTCAAAAAGAACTTTTTCAAAGGTTAAAACATGACTTGTAAATGGCCGATGGGACCTTTAAACCATGAAATGAAACTTTTAAAATTTATTTGGAAATTTAAAATGACACTTTGAAGACTTCAAACCCTATCACTTACCCTTTTAAAAATGAAATGACTCAAGACCTATTTGACACCATACCTAGAACAAGGTAAACTTTCAGAGTTTAGAAAAAAACTTGTACGGTGATAACACATCATGTACCAAGGGAGGGAAGGAGGATTTGAAATCCCCTATATATAGCCACCAAGAGATGAAGAAAAGGTGATCACATTGTTATGCTGGCTAGATGATATGAAAATGAAACTATTTTTATCTGTTGTTCAAAGTATCCATTTTCATTTAATTAAGTGTGCAAAGTGTTTATCATGTCTTGCAATTTAAACAAAGTGTTTTTGGTAACTATTTTTGAGTTTATGTGTGAGGGAATGTTAATTAAAATTATTGTTTAACATCTTAAATCAGAAATACATAGCAGTAAAACTTGACCATAACAACACAACAACATGATGAGGCAGTTCACCCCTCCTGGGCTACATCTATCAGGTCCAAGGCTCCCAATGGACATGTCCTTGCTCTATTAAGTTGCTCAAATTGGTATTACAGTGATAAAAATGCCTAAACAAGACAAACCAGTTGTGAAATTGAATTCAGAATACATAAATAAGCTAAGAATGGCTTTTATTTCACCTCAAACAGTGAAGTATAGCCCAATGCAGCTCTGTTAGGGTCCCGTGATTTGGCTGATTGGCAAACCAAATGACAGTGTAACATCAAACCAAGCTTTGGAGCCCAAGGACCTAGCCTTCCTGGACTCAGAGAGGGCTCTCTCTATATGTGTAAGGGATATCTATGTGTTTGCTTATCGTGTTCTGATTTTAGGCTAGTTATGGAGTATGTTTTTTGGTTTTGGTTTTTTAAGTTGTGAGAGATGAAACTGATCAAAGATATGGAACAGGTAACAAGATGTTAGATTAACTAGGCTATGGGGTCAAAAGGTCAAGAAAGCTATTAGATGACGATACAAGGCTGTTGAAGGGCCGATTTGATTCAAGGTAGAAAGGATCTTTGGGAAAAATGGAGTAAATGGACATCAAGTTTGTGAACAACAAAGAGTTTCAAGCATAACTAGTTTAATAGATAACATAAACATGGTAGGGAAAACCATTAATCATGCAAAATGTAACTATAAGCTAATCAATACATAGAAATAAACATTCAAGCCATGCATAGAAGTATAAGACCCTATAACTTTGGGAAATGGCTTTCAGACTTTGGGGAAAACACTTAAGGAAGACAAACAACTCAAAACACTATGCCGGAATGCCTAAACACAGTACTTCAAGTTATTGGGCACTTTGAACAACATGATTTACATAGTTTTAGGCAAAGGGCTAGATCGAAACTAGGCCTCGTTGGTTCAAACAAAATGATGATCTAATCAGTCAAAGAGAAATTTCATGGATGGAACTATAGCTAGCCATAGGTAAGCAGGGCGTACTGTAAGTCCTTAGCATGTATAGGACTATGAATGAAACAAGTAACAATATCCTCAAGTTGTTAAAGAGCAGTTAAGAATTCTTTAATGCAACTAAGGAAGAAGAAAACACGAAGGCTATGAAGATTCAGGAAATTTGAGGTGCCTCCATGGGCATATCTCAAATTTGTTCTCTATTGATCTATAGCAAGCAAGAAACATGTATCATGAATGAAAACTAGAAGACAACAACAAAGCAAGAGACACTATACCATTCTACCAAGTCATGGAATCCATCAACAATCCTTCATCATTCATCCAAGAACATCCAAGAGGCAATCCAAAAGCATAACACAAGTATTTTCTTCCAAAGCTCATATGACCATATATTGCTTCTCTTCTCAAGTTCAGTCTTGTTTACAAATGAGAGCTTGTGGAATAAATAGGCTCAAGTGAGGAAAACCTCATGGTTCAACTTGCATCCTCATTGGCCTAATCAAAATATCTAAACTTGTCCTTGAGGCTTTGCAAAGCCCAAGGCAAAAAATATCTCATAAAATATCTAAAAAATGCTAAAAAAGGGAATTAAATTGACTTTACACAACTTCTCATGTGCAAAAATAGCTAAACGCACATTTGGAAAAAGAAAATTTTAGAGGTTCAAAAATTACAAAAATATCCAAAATTTATATCAGCTAAAGGTCCCTTGACTTTCCGGAAACATTTGGCAGCCTTCCCGGTGTCGAAACGAGGCTCATGGTAGCTCCTTAGAAAGCTCTGAGTGTCTGATTTCCGGAAAAACTGAAATTTTCTCAATCTAATGCCTAGAAGTCCTCAAAATCTGCACCTATGTGTAAAAAACCAAAAATTACAGTCTGCTGATAGACCGGGCAGAGTGTGCAAAAAGCGAGACTTTTTCGCCATTTCGAAGAAGCAGCAACATGTTCTAAAGCATAAGCCAAAATATGAAGTCTTGATGTGTCTTTACTCACTTTCCGTGTCGGGTGCTTCTGCAAAACCAAGATGCCTCAAAGTCTTTGAAATGCCTTTTTTAAACCAAACTCTGTCAATCCACTGTTTTAATGAGGGAACAGTGTTTTTGGATGCTTGTGCAAAATGCCCCTTTTTGATACAAGACCCCTGTTTCTTCAAAATGTGGCCTTCCCAACCTTTGATATGCAATTCAACAAGTAGACTTTTTAAGAAGAAAAACACAGTGAAATGAAGATAGACAGTGAAAGTGAAATTGCTATGTGCTGTGATAAGGTCACCCTGCCCTTTGAAGTTTGGAGGACAACAATATATTCTTGTGTCTTTGACCAAGGTAAAAATTACAAACTTCTCAATTTCAAAACCCTGCCCTTTTCTTGGTATGCAACTCAACCAACCAAGTCCACACCATATACACAGTCAACCTTAGTGCAGCCACACAGTCAAATCCACTGTTCATAGAACAAAGGTGGCAGAGCTTTGAAATGCTTCTGAGGTTTTAACAAAGGCTTGTAGGAGTTTTGTCTTTCAAACAATCAAGGCTCCCTTTCAACAAAATACTACTTCCTTTTAAGGTCACTCAACCAATGAACTCAAAATATGCACACAGTCAACCAAAGTGTTTTTATACAATCCAAAGTCACTGTGCTTAAAGGGGCAAGGTGACAGAGTTTTGAAATGTTTCTGAGATGGTAGTAATGGTCTTGCAGTAGTTAAATGCCAGAAACTTCTTTTTGAACAAAGTACTACCCTCCTTGAACACAGCTCACCAAATATATAATGATATATAAACCCAGTCAATTTCAACAAGTAACAATACACAGTCCAAGGTTTACTGTTCAATAAGGGACAGAGTTTAGTTTGCTTTTGATGTGGTCATAGAGAATCCTGTAGCATTTCAACAGTAACAAACCTCTTCTTGAACAAAATACTGCCCACCTTATAATTCATTGCTCTTTGTATCAGTTTGACACAACACCTCCGAATGTAATGGCAACTTTACTCATTGATTTGTGCTTTATGGAATAGAAAGTCACAGACACTGTATTTCCCTTTTAACCCGCAGAGGAAACCTTTTGAAAAATAAAACATGTTCATAGGATGACTATTACTTGTTTGAAAATAGACCTATATTTGCATTTTTCAAAACTCTGGGCTTCTTCTTCAAATACTGTGTTTCTGCCTTCAAATAGTGCCTTTCATCCTTTAACATTGTTTGGGGGACAGTTGGCTTGGTCCTTTGTCATTCATCAAATACACTACCCTACTATGACAGTGTTTGGGCAAACAAAGTCATGCAGGCCCGGATCTTTAAACAAGAACATTAACACTCCACAAAATAGAAAAATGTCCTTCTTAAACTCTACTGCTCTTCACACAAAGTTTTGACCAAAACACCTCCGAAAGCAAAGGTGGCTTCATTTACTAATGATGCTGTATGGAATGGGAGGTCACAATACCACTTTTATCCTTTTATCACAGAGGAGATTTCTGAAAGTCACCAAAGTTTATCTAATGATCACTGTGTAAGAAGAATGACCCACTGTTTTGCCTTTTAAAACACCTTGTCTCTTCTTTCTTTGACACAGTTTGAGGGCAGTTTCATTGGTTTTTTACACTAATGCAAATTCAACACTCTTTAAAGTTTCACCTCTCACCACCCTGTCTCTCCTTTTGGACACTGTTTTGTACTTATTTGAAACTGTTTGGAGGGTAGTTCATGGGTTATTTTCAAACATTTAAAAGAAAACCACCATTTGGTTGATGTTTGAGCAGTAACCCTCTCTCAAAACAGTTACCAAAAACATCTCATTTCAAACCATACTTTCTTTGCCCCAAACACCATTTAGCACTTTTGAATTGAAGGGGTGCAAGACAAAAATACCTTGAAAAATGATGCAAATCCTTGCTTGAGAGTTGGAGCAGATCTGGAAAGAGTTTTTTAAGGTTTTTTGATGAGTTTTTTACTGATGCTACAGGAGTGCCGCGCGCTGCTACAGGAGCGCCGCGCAGCAGTGCATTCCTTTGTAAATTTTGTGCACAAGAGTGCCGCGCACTTTTCCAGGAGTGTCGCGCAACTTTGCACCCAATTTTGAAGGCCTTCCCGGTGTCGGAATTGAGTGCGAGATGGCTCGTTGGAAAGCTGTGGAAGTCTACTTTCCAGAACAACTTGAATTTTTTCATTTGGAATCCATTTGGTTGTTCAAAAATTCATTCTCCCAACACTGGTCAAAAATGGTGAATGCTGGTGCAGAAAAACATAGCGTTGATTGCAGGCTATTTTTGGATGCCTTCCTATTGTCGAAATTTGGCCCGAGATGGCTCATCGGAAAGCTATGGAAGTCTACTTTCCATAACAATTTGAATTTTTTCATTTGGAGTCAATTTGGTTGTTCAAAATCTGACTGTCCCATCACTAGTCAAAATGATGAATCCTAGTGCAGAAATTCTCCCATGACATCTAAATTTTTCACATTTCTCACAAACCATGATACCTGTGTAGAAACCGAAGGAGGTTTTTCTTCTTGAACATATGAGGGACAAAAACCTCTCTCACTTTTGTAAATTTCATCTCTGTTTGGTCAGAAACACTGTTTGAAGCGAAACTGGTCTTGGGCGGGACACATGATTTGTCTCGCCTATGTGCTTATTTTCCAAATTTCTCCTTGCACCCTCTGCTTGTACATGAAGGAGGTGCTATTTTTACACCAAATTCTGGGCCCTCAGCTTATTATTGAAGGAATTCTTTCAAACAACAGTGTCTTTGTCCTGCTCATCAATTTAGGGTTTGTCTTTAAACAGGCTATCTGTGGGTCCTCTACTTGTTATGAAGGAGACCATTTGAAAACAGAAATGCTCATGCCCCTTTCTCTATTACTGAAGGAGGAATATCAAGCTGAGTGGGTACTCTATGTATGATTGAAGGAGACCTTTGATCTAGGTCTTTTTCTTTCTCTGTTCACTATTGAAAAGCCTTCTGCTTACAATTGAAAGAGGCCCTTGTAAACTGTATTGTTTACTTTTATCTCTGTTTAACCTTGAAGTTCGGCCTTCAAACAAATTTTAGATCCTGTTGCATAATCAACTCCTTGATGAAAAGATAGAACACCTCGTACATTAGTATGTTTCATTTTTTTGTGTAAAATCAAACTTTTCCTTTTGCAACCTAAAGAAGGTGATTTTCATTTTTCTTTGTAGGGACAGCTTCTTCTAAACTGTGTTGGTTGCATAAGACTGATTTTCAGAGCTAGCCCACCTGTTTGGAAATGAATGCAAAATTTCCATTTTGAGTTGCTGGAGGCAGTGATCTTCTGATATTTTTATCTTTTTGCCATGATGGGGGACTTTTTGACCTTTTTGGTGCTTTGACTTTGTGGGATTTAGTCCAATGAGTTTCCTTTCTTTGCAAACTGCATTCTCTTTTGATTTCCAACAGTGAACTACTACAATTTGAAGTCTTTTCCTGAATTTTATCTTGCCCAACACTGATTTGAGCTATTTCATACTAGCACCCCTGCAGAGATGCATTGTTAAAATAGCTTTGATCATTGGAGTTCCTTCTTGTAGTGTCATGATGATAATGCCTGAAATTTCAGTTGATCTTCTTTCTTTAGACATAAGACCTAAAAACTCTGCTTTTTCTTGAATTGAACATTTCTGATCTTTGCTGAAACAAAACACAACGACCACTTTGATGGTGTATGACCTACAGATAAACAAAGGGTTGTTTTTCCCAGATAATAATAAATGATGGCTGACTGATATTGAAGACAGGGGTTTTGACTAGAGATAGCTTTTCTCAAGGTATTTGCCCTAAACACCACCACCTAGACCTAGAGACTTTGTCATAACTTCTGAGAGATTTCTGAGATATTGTTAGGTCATTATATGGCAAAATAAACAATGAGAGAGGAGTAAACAACTTGATTTACGCTGGACAGTGAGCTGTGTGAAAGCAGGGGAAAACTGATATCAGAGGTACAAGGCTTGTGACAATTATGTACAAGGAAGGTTTGCTGATTTAGGACAGGACTGAAACCTGAAGACCACTTCAAGAGAGGGGGAAAAGACAAAAATTTGTTTGAGGGTTTTTCTAGAGGACAAATTGACATGTGGAGATCAGCTTCTAGAAAACTCAGCTAGGAATTTAGTCATCAACAACAGATGCAAAATACTGATGACTAACAAGTTGTAGTTGATGAAGGCACTGAATCACTTTGGCTCTCTAAGATCTGCTCTTGCTCTTCAAGACTCTCTCTCTCTCTCTCTCTCTCTCTCTCTCTCTCTCTCAAGTTCAAATTATCCTTTCACAAGAACAAGTGTGTGTAGCAAGTGAGGATGAGAGGCACAAATATATAGGAAGAGCAAGGAGGTCGAATTCATGAGGGAGTAATTCCTATGCCTTGAGGAGGAGTTACTCATGCCAAAATTGGAGAGTAACTTATGTAATAAAGGAGCTAAGCTCTCCTTAGTAACTTATGCCATCAAGAGGGAGTACACATGCCTTGAGTAACTTACGCCATAAAGAGAGAGAGGTATGCATGCCTTGAAGAGTGTAACTTATGCATTGAAGAGGTGTAATAGGAATCTTATGACAAGTCATAAATGCATGTTAGAGATGTGTAACAAGTGTGAAAATTCCAGAACTTGGAATCCTACTGCGGCAACTGATTAGATTTCTTCTATTTGTTAATTTACTGAACAAATTATTTATTGTTTGCTACGGTAAATATCGAAATCAATACGCTGCAGCCTTCACAAAATAAATACAGCAGAATAAATACAACGCAGGAAAGATAGATGCACACACACCCAAATAACAACGTTGTTTTTGGACTAAGTCCCTGGAAAAACCCAATGCGGGAAAACCAGTGCACCAGCTGAGGGTGTGTATATTATGTAGTAGTAAATTTGAGTACAAATCTATGGCTGCCCAAAATGAGAAACCATACAGAGAAAAAACCTGACATAAAGTTGCTGAGAAAATTCTCACTCTGCCATTGGTGATCCGACACTGATATGGGCTCAAGATGAGCTACTCTGCACTGCTTCTGTGCAATCACTATGTTAGCCTACGCAGTACTGCGTCACACAGCTCGAAACTGTGTCGCCTTCGCTATCTGATTAGCTGTTGTCTGGAAACTTGACTGTCTTGGCCTCCAGGCTCTCACTCCGGCCTCTAGCACTGAATCAACTCTGTCTCCCAGCAAAAACGGAATTTCTTCCTAAAGATCTATGGCCACTACACTGCCTCTCTCTGGCACTTGCTGCCTCTCTGCTTTGCACTCACCGGATCTGGAAAAGCTTCCTTCGGCCTTACTATCTCTGCCCCTCTCTCACTGCAACGAGCTCACTAGCTCTCTCTCCAGCAACTCAGCGTTGTTCCTCAGCAAATCGATCTGCCAATGAATTCGATCTCTGCAAGTGTGTTCTGCAATTGCCCATCGAGTTCTTCTTATAATCTCTCGTTGAGACTTCAACGGCCACGATTAAAACTTAATCAATCGCTAAGATTAACTAAGACTCGATCCACGCCTTTTTCTAGAAGACTCGCACCTGACTTAATTAATAAATTTTAATTAATCATATTTCCTAGGTTTAGACTTAGGAAATATTAAAAAACTAATTAATTATTTTAACTAAGCCATATCTAGGTGGAGAATGCATGTGTCTTAGCCTCTCTGCAAATTTTTTATTTCTCCAAACTATTTGTCGGTCTTGGAGAATGCATGTGTCTTAACCTCTCTGCAAATTTTTGAGGCTAGAGTACATTCGATGCTACAAAAATCAACAATCCCTCTTAGCGAAGAATGTGCTCTAGTATTGCTGCCCTCCTGATAGCAATACTCTAACTCTGCACCATCTCCTGCTGTGCTGCTGATGTCTGGCCCTACTGCCCACCAACTACTGCGCAACTCTGATATGTGTTGCACCTGTGTTGTTGGTGACCCTATTAAACTACTGCCAACTACTACATTTGCATTGCAACTCTGTTGTTGTTGTCACCGCAACATCTACAATTGTCTCTCATCTGATACTGTTGCAACTGAGAGATGTCCATCATACCGAACCAACTGTGTTCAGTTTGATGCATCTGTCACCTGAGTCCTGACTGCTAGTAGCCTCTGCGCTGTCACTGAAGCCTCTGCGTTGTTGCTAACTCTGCACTATGTTGTTGCACAGCTGCCAACTATTGCTCTATACTGCTTAGTCTCTATCTTCTCTAGCTACTTCTTCTATCACTTTGGCACCTCACTGCACCAATTGTCACTAGTCCATCACGCTACTGCTACTATGGGCTCCCGTAGCAAGGTATTGATCCAAGAGGTGTACTCCTCAAGAATATTGCCCATATGAAGCTCTCTGGGACTACAAAACCAAATCACCCCACCTCACCCCTGGAGGTATGTCAGTGATCATGGCAAACTCTTCCTCCAGTCTGGAGGGCAACCTATCTATCTCAGCGGATGCAGCCTGCTGGTCCTGCTTCTCCTCTTTGTCCCTCTTCCGAAGCGGACACTCGGTGTTGTAGTGACCAAGTTCACCACATCTGAAGCACTTCACCTTTGAAATGTCCTTCTTTCTTTTGCGTTGCTCCTGCTGCCCATTTGATGCGAGAGTTGCGTTCTCCTCTTCCTTTACTTTCTTCGTCCCACTGCTGTTGCTGCCACTGATGGTGCTCATCACCAAGTATCGCCTCATCTCCTCCTGCTGCAGATATGCCCACATTTTGTCCCAACCTAGCAAGGTTTCTCTGCACAATATACTCTGGACGAATACTTGTCACTCCTCGGAAACACTATTCAGGACAAATCGTACAAACTCTGCAGGTTGGGGCGCTGACCCGACTACAGACAGTTGATCTCGGACTTCCTAAAGTCTAGTAAGGAAGCGGTCTATACGCTCTTCTTTCTACATCCAGGTACACCTCAGCTTCTCCTCCAAATACATATTCCACTACTCGAAAGATCCCTAGTATAGTGTAGCAAGGGAATCCCACATCTGCTTGCTAGCTATGTGCGACACTACGTGATCTCAAACACCATCGAGAATCAACCTCTTTGCCTTCGCCGTCTCCTTTTTGTAGGCCTTTAGCTGATCTGGGTCCGTGGGTAGAGCTACCACTGAACTGATATACGTCTTGAGATCACATTCATCTAGAAGTCAGGAAATCCTAGCCTTCCAAATAACATACTTGGATGAACCGTCCAACCGATCATGATCTCTCAACCCTGTTGATGCCATCTCGCCAAAAATGTCGAACTCTACCTCTTCTCCTCTGCGCAACTGTTGACTAGCTCTGCGTACTCCTTGCTGGAGAGGGAAAATCTCCTCACGGCTACTGCTACTCTATGTGGAGAATTTGAACTTCTTGGCTAGAAGTTCCCTGAGGAAAGAATTCCCTCAGTGTGTGCTCTTCTTCCCTTATGATGTTATTCTTCCAGCAACTACTGCAAAATAACTACGTCCAAGCTCAAGATATGCTCTGCAAGAAAAACCTTGTTGCTCCCTCTGCCTCTGACAATCTTTGATCTGAAAATTTTGTTCTCTATCGACTCACTCAGAGAAACAAATTTTCCTCAAAAATCTTCCTTCTTGGCTAGTGGATTGCGCAGCCGCCTGGGATTTCGAGCAGCTGCTCACACAGGACCTCAAAGCTCCCTCTTTCCTCCTGCAACTGAGCTCTTCCCGCTTCTCTTGCGCACTGATACCATGTGAAAATTCCACAACTTGGAATCCTACTACAGCTATTGATTAGATTTTTTCTATTTATTAATTTACTGAACAAATTATTTTATGTTTGTTATGGTAAATATCAAAATCAATACGTTGCAGCCTTTACAAAATAAATACAGCGAAATAAATACAATGCAGGAAAGATAGATGCACACACACAAATAACCACGTTGTTTTTGGACTAAGTCCCTAGAAAACCCAATGCGGGAAAACCGGTGCAACAGCTGAGAATTTGTATATTATGCAGTAGTAAATCTGAGTACAAGTGTTAATTTTAGATAACCATGGTATGTTCTATGCCTAATGCAGTTTACTTCAATCTTTCTTCTTATTAGCCCGATTCAATTTCAGATAATAAATCACATAATCATTGAAAGTAAATGTTGATAGAACATAAAATAGATCAACATAAGACAAGCCAATATAAGATACAAAAATTTGTAATTCTTCTTATTCAGCAAAGATAGAGAAAAATGTTTGTTACAGCAGTCAACAGGATGCCCTAGCCAGCAAAGACTTTGTTGGTCAAACCAACCCTTTCAACCTCCAAATAGGTTCAATCAAACTCATACAATTTTGGCCTTCCTTCAGTGTCACACACACCTAAACATCAGCTCCCAAAACAATCAACGCAGGTCAAAATCCCTGCAGTCAAAGACAGTCAACGCTATGGTCAAGGTCAACAATTTGCCTCGATTTCTGTGCCCTCCAATGCCACCTTCCAAAATCGAAAATTCTGGCTAGAAAACGAAGTAAAACTTCAAGGGTTGACCCACAGTCAATGCTATTCAACGCTCCAGACAAGGCCCTAAACAGTCTGAAAATTGCAACTTCAGATTCACACGTGGAAGAGAGAGAGAAGCCTCTTGAAGGTTGTACGAACCAATCAGACAAGGGAGAATGTGTGAGATGAGTTGATGAGAAAATGAGCATAAGTCTCTCCAATTTATCTCCATCAATGAGGGTGTGTGACACATCTTTTGGGGCTTGTGAGCCTACATTACAAATATGGCCGACCTTGACAATTTGCACATGTGTAGAAAATAAATTCGAAATACAAGTTCTGCTCATCCAAATGTGAAAAATCCTAGATCTAGATTCCTACTACAACAAATCAGAATTCTTCTATTATGTTTCATAATTATTTCATTACAGTGAAATATCAAATTAATTTCTGAAGCAGTCTACACAAATAATGCTGCGGAATAAATCTAAGTGTTGAAACAATCTGAACAAAATACAATGAAAAACATCCACATTTGACAGTTATTTTTGGAGTAAGTCCCCAGAAAAACCCAACTCGGGAACACTGGTGCAGCAAATCTGAGGGTTTGTATTATTAAGCAGTGGAATCTTGAGTACAACTAGGGTGCCAACATCCAGCAAACCCTTCAGAGAAATCTAGACAATCTGGTGAAAAATGTGAGATATACCTCACTCTGCAAGTCTCTGGTTGATCTGACAGCGTTAGTGAAGCCCTCACTGCCTCTGCGTAATTGCCTACGCTGGAACTACGTAAGTCTGTGTGGGCAAGCTTGAGGAACCGCGTCACCTTCCTCTGCAACTGATCTAGCTGATCTAAGGCTAGATTTTGGCCCTCCTGGCTCAGAAATCCCAGCCTCTAGCTATCTCCGGACTGACTCCAAACGACACTACGCTGCTTCTACGTGATTTCCTGCAGGGCTTGCGTCACCTCTTCAGAAGACTGCATTGTCTCTCTCTGCGTCACTGTTGCCTCTCTCTGAAATGCACTCCTGGTCCTCCTGACCAGTCTCTGCTTCTACCCCTCTATGAATCTGATCACTGAATCAAAATCACTTAGCAAACCCTGCCCTAGTGATTTGATTCTGATCAAACGCTGTGTCTCCTCACACAAATTCGAAAATGCTCAATGGCTCAGGTGTCTCAATGTGTGTTTTCCATAGGCCCCTTACCCTCCTCCTTATATTCTTTTGTTGCACCTTCAACAGCCAAGATTAATAAATAATCAAGGGCTAAGATTAACTTGGAGGTGATCCATGACTTTATCTAGAAGATTCACGCTTAGTTTAATTAATACCCTTTAATTAATCATTTTCCCTAAGTTTAGACTTAGGAAAACATTAAAACAATTAATTAATTTAATTAAACCATCTCTAAGTGGAATTTTCCAAAACCATTTCTGGGTTTTATGGAATACATGTGTCCTAGCCTATATACAAAGTTACAAGGCTAGAGCACATCTGATGCTACCATAAATCAACACTAAAACCATTTTTGGGTTTTATGGAATACATGTGTCCTAGCCTATATACAAAGTTACAAGGCTAGAGCACATCTGATGCTACCATAAATCAACACTCCCTCTTAGCGAGGAAAGTGCTCTAGCAAAACAACTCAATGTGCTGCTCTGACTTCTGGAACATCTGCTGATGTGTTGTTGATGCTGCTCACTAACACTACACAAGAAAATGCTGCAACTGTACTACTGTTGACTCTGCATGTCGCTGCCAACTGCCACTGTACTGCAACTTCCTCTGAATTCTACAACCATGCTGCTGCACTGCGTGAGCATTGCTCTGTATTGCGTGAGCACTACTCTGCACTGCGTTGCACCACTTATGCACTGCGTTGTTGTTGCTCATCTACTGCCGTTGCTCAACCACTGTTGTTGTTGCACTGCTGCATTGTTGCTAATTGCAACAGAAAAACATCCAAAATTGGACAAGTAGATCTACAACTGAAAAATAAGACTGATTGTTGCTAGTTTCTGCACTAGCTCTCTGAAAATACTACGTTGTTGCTGCTCCGCACTACGTGATCACTGCACTGCACTGCGTTGCACCAGTGTGCACTGCGCCGCTACTTCTCTACTACTAATGTTGTTGCTCCCTCTCTGCATTGATCAGGCTCTAGTACTACTAGCCACTACACTGTCCTCTCATCTCTTGCTACAATTGTCCATCCTGCTACTGTCTTAAGGCTACCGTAGCTCACATGTGATCCAAGAATCCGGAAATACTTTAGGATCCTACCCTTTTTGTAGATTCTGGAGCTACAACTCCAATTCAGCCCACTTTTCTCCTTTTAGAATGTGAGCTAACATAGCACAATATTTTTCTGCCTCAATCTTGATAGCTCCTGCTTGTGGATCTTCCTTCTCCTCTTTATCATTTTTCTTAAGAGGACACTGTGTGGCATAATGTCCCATTTCCCCACATCGAATGCACTTGATCTTGGACAGATCTTTCTTTTTCTACTTCTGTTTGCCCTTTGATGCAAGGGCAGTGTTATCTTCTTCCTCCTTGACTTTCGACCCACTGTTGCCATCCTCCAAATGGATTTTGAGGAGGTCTCTCCTCAGCTCTTCTTGTTGTAAGGCTGCCCATATTGCTTCCCATCCTAGAAGCCTTTCTCTGCCCAGAATGCTCTGGACAAAGACCTGATAGTCTTCTAAAACAGAGTTCAGGGTGAGCCTTACCAGCTTCGAGTCTCTAGGATCAGCTCCTACTGTTGACAGTTGATCTCGGGTATCCTGAACACGAGATAGGAAGGAGTCAAAAAGCTCTTCCTTCTTCATCCTGGTATTACGCATCTTCTCTTCAAGGTACATCTTCTCTACGTCACTGCTACCTCTCTCTGAAATGCACTCCTGGTCCTCCTGACCAGTTCTGCTTTTGCACCTCTTTGAATCTGATCATTGAATCAAAATCACCTAGCAAACCCTGTCCTAGTGATTTTATTCTGATCAAAAGTTGTGTCTCCTCACACAAATTCAAAAATTCCCAATGGCTCAAGTGTCTCAATGTGTGTTTTCCATAGGCCCCTCACCCTCCTTATATTCTTCTATTGAACCTTCAACAGCCAAGATTAAAACATAATCAAGGGCTAAGATTAACTTGGAGGTGATCCATGACATTATCTAGAAGATTCACACTTAATTTAATTAATACCCTTTAATTAATCAATTTCCTTAAGTTTAGACTTAGGAAAACATTAAAAAACGATTAATTAATTTAATTAAACCATCTCTAAGTGGAATTTTCCAAAACCATTTCTGGGTTTTATGGAATACATGTGTCCTAGCCTATATACAAAGTTACAAGGCTAGAGCACATCCGATGCTACCATAAATCAACACCAAACTAGATGATCTTTAGATCAATCTTGCACCTCTCCGAAAGAGGAATCCAACAAAAATAATATCATCTCCATCATATGAGCAATGCAACATGGAGTTTGGACCTAGTTTCCCAAAATTAGCACTCCCTATCAATTAGGGATAACTCCATCTATCCACATGTGTAATCCTGTCATCCAGTACCATCATGTACTATCATCATCATCATCATCATGCAATCCTTTGTCATCCTGTTGTAACTGCCTTGCAGGCTCTTCTCTGCAAATGAACGAGTGAGTCACAAACACATCACTCTCCACTGACACGAAGTCGGTCTAGAGGTAAAAACCTCAACCAGACTCAAGAGTGAGGCACATACTGACCCGAAGTCAGTTTAAAGGTAAGAACCTCATCCAGACTTGATCCCAGATCAAGGTGTTGGACACATCCCATCCTAGACATAGAGAGTACGGCAATCCCGATGCATCCATCGGTCATGCTATCGGTCTCTATCCTCATTTCACAACTCATTGGCCAAATGATAGGTACTTCCCATGAGTCCCAGACTCCATGGGTAGGATGCATGTGGGGCATAGATCAAAGAGAGGGTGAACCAGCTCAATATCATAACGGTGGGAAAGAATCACGCCAACAAGGTAAGGTGAACCTTACCCTGTGGTTTCTTATAGCTCCAAGAAGTTATCTCGAAGCCCCCTGGAGCTCCTAGAGCTCATAGTCCAACTCAGGCGAGACCCTCAAGACAGGGTTTGTCCACGATACCAAGCTTCTCACGGAAGGTTAAGAATTTGACCTTCCCCAAGGGCTTCATGAGAATATCTGCGACCTGCTCATCAGTCCTGATGTGATGGAGCCTTACGGTGCCTTGCTGTACCATGTCCCTGACAAAGTGGGTACCTAATATCAATATGCTTGGGTCAGTCGTGGAACACGGGATTCTCAGAAAAGCGAATCCCACTTTGGTTATCACAAAGGATAACAGTGGTATCCAGCACATGTCCAAACAGCTCACTGAAGAGCTTTCTCAACCAAACAACTTCACAACAGGCCATACTCGCTGCAATGTATTCAACCTCAACGGTGCTCAAAGCAATCGATTTCTGCTTCCTGCTCATCCAAGATATCGATGCAGAACCAAGAGTGAAGCAACATCCAGATGTGCTCTTACGATCCACCACACTATCTACCCAATCAGCATCGGTATGTCCATGGAGCCTCATACTCCCGGCAATGTATCTCAGCCCATGGTTGATTGTGCCCCGAAGATATCTCAAGAGATTCTTGGCACCAATCCAGTGAATGTGATGAGGCTCGACCATGTATTGACTCAACGTGTTCACTGCAAAACATATGTTCGAATGTGAGTTCACTAAGAACATCAAGGCCCCCACGAGTTGACGATACTCAGTGGGATTTCCCAACTTGGGCCCAGCAGTACTTCCACACAACTTCTTAAAGTTGAGTTCCATAGGAGTAGTCACGTACTTGCAATTCACCATCCCAAGTACCTTTCAGATAAGCAATCACATAATCATTGAAAGTAAATGTTGATAGAACATAAAACAGATCAACATAAGACAAGCCAATATAAGATACAAGAATTTGTAATTCTTCTTATTCAGCAAAGATAGATAAAAATGTTTGTTACAGCCGTCAACAGGATGCCCCAGCCAGCAAAGACTTTGCTGATAAAACCATCCCTTTCAACCTCCAAATAGGTTCAGTCAAACTCATACAATTCCAGCATTTTTTCAGTGTCACACACACCCAAACATCAGCTCCCAAAAGAGTCAACGCAATTTAAAATCCCTGCAGTCAAAGACAGTCAACGCTGCGGTCAATTGTGATCAAGGGCTATGGTCAAGGTCAACGATTTGTCTCAATTTCTGTGCCCTCCAATGCGGCCTTCCAAAATAAAAAATTATGGGCAAAAAACACAGTCAAACTTCAAGGGTTGACCCACGGTCAACATTGGTCAACGCTCCAGAAAAGGCCCTAAAACAGTCTGAAAATTGGAGCTTCAGATTCACACGTGGGAGAGAGAGAGAGAGAGAAGCCTCTTGAAGGTTGTACGAACCAATCAGATGAGGGAGAATGTGTGAAATGAGTTGATGAGCAAATGAGCATCAAGTCTCTCCAATTTATATCCATCAATGAGGGTGTGTGACACATCTTTTGGGGCTTGTGAGCCTACATTACAAATCTGGGGGACCTTGACAATTTGCACATGTGTGGTGTTATCACAAAATTGCACTTGATTGGTTGCTAATCAGACAACTCTATGTAACTGTTTCAAACCAGCTTGTGACTGAAGCTTAGCCTCTTCAGTTTGAGAGGGCTCTCTCAAAGGGGTTTATGATATTAGATAATGATGAAACTAGATGGCTAACTCTATTTGAAAAAGTAACTTGATTTTAATGTATGTAGGTTGAAAAGAATACAGGTCTGCAACCATTGGGCTTATGGAGTCAACAAATCAGTAGATTCAGTGGCAAGGTTTCTTGACATGGAAGCTGAGGCAGATAAGAGTTTTTTAACAAAGGCAAATCACACATAGAACACAGGGAAACACAGTCATTTCATCAATAAAGGAAGTCAGAGCATAAACATATGAATTTTGAGTAATAAATATGAAATCTACTGCAAGTGGTACACATAAAAATATGGATCAGAAAGGCAATAAAACTCCATGAGAATCTCAGGTCTGTCAAGAAGAAGTCCTTTGTATTACTGATATAAGCCAAATTACATAAAGCAGCAGTAGTGCAAAAAATCTCCAACCCTTTTCAACTTCGATAATATGCCTTTAAATAGACCTTCTTACATCAAAGATGATCTGCCTCTTGGCTAGATTCATCGAATTCTTCTAATGACACCTTACATAACAGAAAAACATGTCTTTTAATCAGAAAATGACAGCTACACTCTAAAACAGACATTTTCCTAATAGGACTCAAACTCCTATTTATTACATCAAACTACCTTATCTCTTAAAGTAGTTACATACTTGACAACTAAACCTCACATGTTCGAATAAGCTATGACATAGCTCATCACTACTTGACATCTTAAATATCCTCCTCAACATATGGAAACAAACCCTATTTTTCAAGAAAATAGGACCCTATCTTCAACGAAGGCTTCAGCTGATGAATTGTCTCCATTTCATGGTCTTCAAATCATAAATATTTGGTGGCAAGGTCCCTTGATTTGTTGGATGTGTCCACCTGTCCAAATCTGCTTTTAAACTACTCAGAAACCTTTAAAAATAGCTCGCTATGAAAACAGAGCAGTTTCGTAGCGTGCTTTCGTAGCATCCAAAAAATGACATTTTAACTCAAAATTTCTGCTTCTTTGCTATTCCATAATGTCCATCATGACCTGACACATCATCACTACCATTTTCCCTCCTTGAAAACTGCAACAATTGGTTTTAGTAGCAATAAAAAGCTACAGAAATTTTCGTAGCATTTTCCTGGCTTCAAGCCTAGGAAACGCTACGAAACTGTGGAAAACTGTGTAATTTCCAAATTTTGACCCTGTCTCAAAAAGGTATCTTCCAGTTGTAGAAACTTGGTTTTCAACATGCCATTAACTTCTTAAAACATAATCAAACTCAACTTAAGAGCCTTGAGGTGTTTCCTCTTCATTAATGATGAGTTGAGTTATGGGTTCCTCAACTACAGTCATCTTTAAACCCCTCTTCTCCAGCTCCTCATGGATCAATTCTAACTGCTCTTGGAGGTCTTTGACTTGGTCCTTCAGTTTTCTATTGCTAGATTTCAAGTGCAAGTTCATTCTTCTAACATGCTTCACCTCTTTTCTCAATGGCATAGTCCATTTGATTAATTGTTGTGTATCATCTAAGGTCTTTGACACACTATCAACCCGCTCTTCCCAAATCTCTTTCATTTTCTCAAACTGCACTTTTTGGACATTATGTTTCCTTGCCTCTTTCTTCAAGACTGCTATTTCATGATTTGCTAACTTCAACTGCTCCTCAAGGACCTCAAACTCTGTTTTTTCAAAGATTTTCTCCTTTCCTTTCTTTTGCTTGATGACTGATTCTTCTTTTGCAGGTGATGAAAGGTCAATGATGCTTGGTAATGGTTGGATAGTTTCAGTGACCTTATGAACTTCTTTACTGCTTTCCAAGAGTTTTCTAGCATGTCTTGTCATGGGTTTCCTAGCCTGAAACATGAAACCTGCATCCTCACCTTCAAACTCTAACTTCTTTGTTGATTTGGCTTTTTTGAACTTCTTTCCTCCCTCATCTATATCCTCAGCTTGGACTATGGGAGTCTCTTCAATATCAATAGCATGCAGAATGTCTTCTAAATTGCCCTTAGCCACAATTTGGCTTCCTGTAATCCTTTTGCTGCCATGTTTACTCACAGTTGGCTCTTGTTTTGCAGGTTTGCTCACAGTTGGCTTTTGTTTTGCAGGTGAAACAGTAGGTGTATCAAGTTTTTGTAATTGCTTTGTTTCCATGATTACCGGTTCACTTTGCTCTGCCCCTACTGGTTCACTTTGTTCTGCCACTGAAGGTGATGTTATACCTCTAGGTTTAAGAGTTCTTTTAGGGGTGATGGCATCCACTTCAAAACCACTGACAAACAGAAAAGAAGACCAGTCTCTGCCTAGTCTTTTTAACTTCTCTAAAACCATCAACTTTATTAAACCATGATGAAAGAGTGAGATTTCACTTCCTTCATATTTAGCTTGAACTTTATCTGCCATTTTTGCTAAGCTTCTGTATAAATAAAAAGGTAGATCAAGAGATTTCTTACCAACAAAATGTAGCAGAAGCCTGAAGTGGTAAGAATAAACCTTATGATACCTCCCTTCACAAGTGAAGTACTTCTGAATTATAAGCAGTAGCTCTGAGAAATTGTCTTTCATGTAGCTTCTTGGAATGGCATTTGTAAGGCCAACCTCACTATATTCTGACTTGATAAATTCTTTACATTCCTGCATGTTGAATTTGAAACCTTTGAACCATTGTTCTTCTCCTCTTGGAATTCTTGTTGTTGCTGCAATAGTCTCTGGTGTTATAGTGAGGTTCAACGTTCCCATTTTTGCAGCTGTCCCATTGAAATTGATGGCAAACTCCTTAGAAACCTGCATATGGCATCCTTGCAATCTCTGGCAAAACTGCCAACACCCTGTTCTTCTGAAAACTTCTGAAGCGTTGGGTCTTCATTTACCAAGTTCATGTCTGATGGCTCATATCTGAGACAGTGGCCACCTTTGTTGGTCTTCCTCTTGGCAGCCATGGTACTTTTATGTGCTTCTCAACCTCGCTTGATTAATGATACTTGCAAACCTTTGAAAATGCTTGCCACAGCTTGGGCTTAGTGAAATAGCACTCCAGAGCTCAATAACATGCAAAGAGGGAGTGGAGAATGACAAATGACTCAATTGGGAAAGATTTTAAAGTTCAATGACAACTCATGGCATAATTATGACTCATACATACTTAAAATGGTAATAATGACTTCAGCCATGACAATTGTACCTTGATTTACCTTAACTGACTCGAATGGCATCTATCCTAACCCTTTCAATCATTGACTGACACCTAGCAGCTATTTTGAAAAGACAGACAGGAATACCTCTTTTCATAGCATACTTAGTGTTTTTCTAGGCAGTTTCGCTACGAAAGTATTAGCAGTTTCGTAGCGAAAAGTGCGTTTTTTCTGTGAAATTTGCTACGAAAGTAGGAATTCTTGGCTAAAATGACCTTTTCGGAGTTGTAAGCTTGGGAAATGAAATATGTCAGGAAATAATGACTGATGTGACATGAAAACTCTTGAATGGGGGTGGGTTTGGACCTTAGGATAGGCTAATAAGAAAAATTTAAAATTTTTCTTAACAAAGTGATGAAAAATGAATTCTATGACCATACCTTTGACACATGAGTGATAACATGTGGAAAGTAAATTTAAAATATAAGTTCTGCTCATCCAAACAAGATGATCTTTAGATCAATCTTGCACCTCTCCGAAAGAGTAATCCAACAAAAATATCATCTCCATCATATGAGCAATGCAACATGGATTTTGGACCTAGTTGCCCAAAATTAACAAGTCTATGGCTGCCCAAACTGACAAACCATAAAGAGAAAAATCTGGCAAAAAGTTAGTGAGAAAATTCTCACTCTGCCACTGGCGATCCGACACTAATCTGGGCTCACAATGCGCTGCTATGCACGGTCACTGCGTCACCTTCGCTATCTGATCAACTGATGTCTGGAAACTTGACCCGCCTCTGGGCTCTCACTCTGGCCTGTAGCACTGAATCAACTCTATCTCCTAGCAAACATTGAATTTCCTCCTGAAGCTCTATGCTGCCTCTCTGTGGCACTTGTTGCCTCTCTGCTTTGCACTAACCGGATCTTGAAAAGCTTCCTTCAGCCTTACTATCCCTGCCCCTCTCTCCCTACAACGAGCTCACTAGATTTCTCTCCAACAACTCAACGCTGCTACTCAGGAAATCGATCTACCAGTGAATTCTATCTCTGCAAGTGTGTTCTCCAAGTGTCCATCGAGTTCTTCTTATAATCTCTCGTTAAGACTTCAATGGCCACGATTAAAACTTAATCGATGGCTAAGATTAACTAAGACTCGATCCACGCATTTTTCTAGAAGCTTTGCACCTGACTTAATTAATACCTTCTAATTAGTCATATTTCATAAGTTTAGACTCAGAAAATATTAAAAAATTAATTAATTATTTTAATTAAGCCATCTCTAGATGGAATTTCTCCAAACTATTTTTGGGTCTTTGTGAATGCATGTGTCTTAGACAGTCTACAAATTCTCGACGCTAGAGCACATCCGATGCTACAAAACAAATTCTCAAGGCTAGAGGACATCTGATGCTACAAAAATCAATAACAAGTGCATAAGAGCATTTAAGAGAGAGGAACGAATTCATCAAAGATAGAGAGAGAGATGAGATGGATTGATTGCCAAGAAGGAGAGATGACAAGTATTTCTCTTTTAATAATATTATTATAGCATTATAGGGATAATAATAATAATATTAATGATATTGATGATTAAATTAAAAAATTAATCAATTGAGATTGATTAAGGACAAGTTAAGTGATTTCCATCATCTATATATGATTATGAATTGATGTAAAGTGATTATTATTTTTGGAAAGCCATGGGTGCAAAGATATACATGACTTTCTATTTTTAGAAAGTCACTCTAGAAAGGTCAGAAATGAAATTTTATTCAAGGAAATTCATCCAATAGCTGCCAATTTTCAACATGTATTGTGTTGACAAGTGGTAATCCCCCCAGTTTGCATCCAACCCACAAGTTGGGCTTGTTGGGAGTACCACCAATCTGGCCAATGGGTGTGGTAAAGCTTGGTTGTGCATGATCCTTGACAAGTGGTAATCCCCCCAAAAAGAGGTGAGACATGGTTGTGCACAATCCTTGTCAAGTATTAATCTCCCCAAGCAGAGATGTAGCTTGGTTGTGTGTGACCCTTGTCATGTGTTGACAAGTGGTAATCCCCCTAAGCAGAGATGAGACTTGGTTGTGTGAGATCCTTGTCATGTGTTGACAAGTGGTAATCCCCAGCAATTATGTGGATGCAGGTGTTCTACCACTTTACTCTTATGGTAAAGCTTGGTTGAGCGCAATCCTTGTCATGTTAACAAGTGGTAATCCCCCAAGCAAAGGTGAGATTTGGTTGTGCACGATCCTTGTCATGTGTAGAAAAGTGGTAATCCCCCCAAGCCTGTGCCAATATGGGAAGACCAATGGATATAGGGTGATAAATAAATCTCCCCTATGATGATTCTTCTTCATTAGATTGTGACATCATTGTTCCAGAGCAGAGATGAGCAAAGATGAGCAAAGAAAGCAGAGATCTTTGTTACAGAAAGAAATTCCTCCCTAGTTGAGAGGGAGTGTTGACAATTGGCAGCTCAGGGATGAATTTCCTTACATAAAATTTCATTTATGACAATATGGAGTGACTTTCTAAAATTAGAAAGTCATATCTAGCATCTCAAGCATGACTTTCCAAAAATAGTAAATCACCTTGCATGAATTGGTAATCAAATATAGATGTTGGAAAATCACCTAGCTTATCATTAATCAATCTTAGTAGTTCAATTTTTGACTTAATCATCAATATTATCATTACCTTTATTATTATCCTTATGATATTGTGGCATTATTATTATTAAAAGGAACTTCAAGTCAACTTACCCTCATCACTTAATCACTTCATACCTCTATGTCTCACATAGCACATCGTAACTCTCTCTCTCTTAATGGATATGTTTCACTCTCATTAAAGTCTTATCATGAAAGATTCTCTGACGCTTTCAATAATGCAAACATTACACTCTCCCTTATGCACTCTTTAAGACATGGAATATTCCTCTTACTCATAATAAAAGCATGTCATAAAAGATTCCTCTTACACCTCCTTAATGGCATGAGTTAAAGAGGCATTTATACCTCCTTAATGGCATGAGTTACAAAGCATGTGTACCTCCCTAAACAACATATGTAACTCCTCCTCAGCGCATGCGTATTGCTCCTTTATGACCAGAATTTGTTGTTCCTCCTATATATGTATCTCATATCATCTCATTCTCACTACTTGTGCATTGTGAAAGAAGGATTCGAACTTGAGAGAGAGAGTTGTGTTGGAAAATTAAAGGCGGCAGCATCTTAGACTTATTTTTCCATTACATGACATTTGTGATATTATTGTTCTTCTTCTTGATTAAGATTATGTTCTCATCATTAAATAAATGCCAAAACATGAAGATCACAACCATAAAGAGAGAGACACCAGAAATAGGCTCAAGACAAGGAAAAACCCCTCCAAGGGGAAAACCCACAAAGAACTTCTTATAGAATCAAATTCAAAGGGAACTTCCATGACCCAAGAAACAAGACCCTTAGCTTGCTCCAAGACACAAGATAACCTACCAGATAACCCAAGAGATCTTCAAGAGCATCCATGTAGGAACTCACCACAAATGTGGTCTCTTAGTCATCTCAGACCTAAGGTAACCCTAGGTCCCTTTATCATGACATATCAATCCACTTTCGCATGCCTTGAAGATCCCATAAGGGTCTTTTACAATGTAACAATGACCTTTGACTCATAACAAACCCTATAAGCATACAATGGATGCTTTGACCTATTGACCATTGACCCAAGCATGAAACCCATGCTTTATAAAGAATTTTCTTTTAAAATTTTATTTTTTCTTTTGATAATACAAAGAGATTACATCATTACATGCGTCAAATGATAATTATGAAGACCGAAACTAGTTACATTCTTCAACACTCCCTCTTAACTAGGGAGGTATTCATAATGGTACAAGGACAGTATTCCCTTTGAAAATTTTCTCATAAGAAGAGTCGGATTGATAAGCCATCATGTAAGCATCAACAATATGATCAACTAGCATTGTCTCTAAGGCCTAACTAGACAAGATCTACTTCATTCGAGAGCATTATGTTGTGAGGCTTTCTGTGTGATACCGCACTACCCCTACAGCGCACATACCCCATCCAAATGTCCACAACGTATGTCCTTTTAGGACTATTCTTATCTTGGATACTTGGTCCTGAATCCTCAAAGAATGTGGGTCCTCTTTTCCCACTCTTATCTTCGATACTTGTCATATCGTCAAAGAGTGTCGGTCCATGAGACTACTTCCTATCTTGGATTCCCAATCCCCAAGGAGTACTAGTCTAAGATGCTTATCCAATCCTTCAAACACCATCGTTCCTTATGGCCTTCAATAAGACTTAGTCCTAGTCTAGTGCATGACACAAGGATAAGAACTATCCACCATCACTCCCTCTCAAACAGTGAGGATATCCTACTCCTATTCAAGGAGATTCCTTTTACGCCCTCTCAAATCTAAGAGGAGATTCCAGACTTCCATAAGTTCTCTTACTTGTCTTTCATTCAGTGTTGCGAAAATCGTGATTTTTTCCGCATGGCAATTTAATTGGCGATTTTTTCCAAAATGAAAAAATTGTAATAAAATTGTAAAAATTGCCAAAAAATAATGAAAATATCACCAGACTTTTTCCAAAATGAAAAAATCGCGATAAAATCTTTAAAAATCAAGATAAAATCGTAAAAATCACCACAAAAACGTAAAAATCATCAAAAATCATGGATGCTTTAGATTTTAAAATTATTGAAAAAAAAAATGTTTTTTTTTTTTTGTATTTTTTTAATGTTGTCAATTTTTTGCTGATTTCTTCCCGATTTTTATGATTTTTCCTTTTTGGACCCTTGCCGATTTTATCTCGATCACAATTTTCGCAACATTGCTTTCACATTCAACTATCAGTTCCTCAAAGCTTGCATGGCTCCCTCTTTCCTCCACATCTCATTATACCGAGCATGCTTCCTTTCTTAGTATCATAGGTCATAGAGCCATATTCACATGACAGGTTCCAAGTCATCCATCTTGCACATCACTTTCATCTTGCCTTCATTCACGAAGGCATTCTATTGAACCTTCCCAAACATCAAGTTGATCATAGTTTCCTCACAAAAGTCATCTTCTTTCTCGTAGTACAAACTTTGAACTTCAGTTTATCTTCTCGCACTGCTACCTTCCAATCCCAAGATGAGCACATCTTGATCTTCATAGTTGCCACGTATCAGAGATTGAGTTCCTCTCCATATTCTTCAAGAACACAGTTGAACTTGCCTCAACTGTCATCAAGAATACTTGCAACATTCCGCCAAGCAGCAAAACAATATGTTAACCAAATAACCAATAATAAATACTAATAACAAAATTACCTTAATGATGACCTTCTCAATAGGGCATCAACATCCCCATGGTCCATCTCCACATGAGTCTACCTTTATGCATCAGGAGTGCCCCAAGTATCCAACTTCATTACAAAGTTACCATTCTTTTCTGGAGATTATGTTAGATGTTCAACATATAAATTCGAATGAGAAGGTCTTCAACATTCCATCTTTCCAGAGTAATTCAATTACATCTTCCTAAGCATCATAATGACTAACTTTTCTTGTAGGATTTATATGATTCCTACCCAAAAGTTATTTTGAATATACATTCTGATGCTTTCATACAATCATCTAGATATTAGATCTTTAAAAGAATTAGCATCTCATTTTAAAGAGAAATGAAACTCTTTCCTTATGAGACTACAGCCAGACCAACTGCAATCCATCATCCTTCAAGAGAATTGTCATGGTGCTTCTTCCTAGAACCTCCAAAGTGATGGTTCTTATAAGATCTCAAGAATCCACCTTTGCAGAATGACTACCGCTAACATAATGTTAGACAATAAGAGGATGAACCTTATGCAAGTTGATCTCAAAATTTAAAAGACTAGATGATTCTTATAAAGCAACCCAATATTAAATCAAGACCCTTAACTTCATTATTTTTTCGATATTTTCATTATATTTTGGCGATTTTTACAATTTTATTACAATTTTTTCATTTTGGAAAATCAAAAATATAATGATTCATGCTTACTCCTTTAATGAACTTGATTTTCCAAAATGAAAAAATTGTAATAAAATTGTAAGCATGAATCATTATTATAATGATTCATGCTTACAATTTTATTACAATTTTTTCATTTTGGAAAATCAAAAATATAATGATTCATGCTTACTCCTTAAAGAAACAAGACCCTTAACTTCCTCCAAGACACAAGATAACCTGCCAGATAACCCAAGAGATCTTCAAGAGCATCCATGTAGGAACTCACCACAAATATGGTCTCTTAGTCATCTCAGACCTGAGGTAACCCTAGGTCCCTTCATCATGACATATCAGTCCACCTTCACATGCCTTGAAGATCCTCTTTATACCTTCTCTCCTCCTCCAAAGCGCTGACCCAAAAGCGCAGATATGATAACTTTTCTTGTCTCTCAAGGGAGGTCGAAATCATTCCTTTTCATATGGCTTTTCCAGCCTACCCATGGTCGACTTTAATCTGGTAGTCGACTTGATCCTTTTGGAGTATCTAGACTCTTCTAAAATACAAAATATTTTTCTTCTTTGATACATGTGCACATAAGGGTCTTTTACATTATAACAATGACCTTTGACTCATAACAAACCCTGTAAGCATACAATGGATGCTTTGACGTATTGACCATTCACCCAAGCATGAAACCCATGCATTATAAATAACTTTATTTTACAATTTTCTTTCTTCTTTTGATCAAAACATAGAGATTACATCATTACATGAGTCAAATGGTAATTATGAAGACCAAAACTAGTTACATTCTTCAACAAGTTGGAGAGACTTGAAGAATATTGTGAGAGAGAGAGAGAGAGACTTAAAGAGTAGGAGCAGAACTTGAAGGTTGATTCAGTGTTTGCATCAATTGTTGCTACCAGTGATCTTCATGCTACAGCTTGCTCAGATTTGGGTGAATTTATTCATTCTCTTGATCTCTCATTGTACTTTGTATCTCTATTGAACAATTGATATCTAATAGAAGAAGAAACTGGTTGGGTTTTTCCCTGGTAATTAGACCTAAATTATATATTTCTTGTCTTGTTCTTGGTTGTCTTCAATTATGCATTTGGTTTATGTTCTATCTACAATTGCTTAACTATATTGCAACAAAAAAAAGAAGTTTTGGAATAAGTAATTGTTTCAGTATAGAACATCACAATTTTAACAATTTATGATACTTTGGCGAGCTTGTACTCTATCAACACAAAAGGTCATAAGATATCTTTGAGGAATCAACTCTATGGAACAAGGATGACATTGTGGCATCATATTTTATGAAAATATCAAAAAATAGAGATCAACTTCAAGGGGTTGGTGAAACTATATTTGATTCTGAATTGATCACCACTGTAATCAATGTTTTACCTAAAACTTGGGATGATTTTGTTAGAGGCCTATATGCTAGAAAGGAATCTCCTACTTTTGAAGAGTTACGGGTTGCTTGCACTTTAGAGGAATCAAGACTGGAGGCTAAAAGCAATACCCAACCTCATGATGAAGATTCTCAACTAAGTTGCTCGAAACGGGGAAACGGAAACGAGTTTCTGATGTGAAATTCTATAATGGAGAATTCTACTGCAGCTACTTATTGAATTTCTTCTATTGCATTGTTAAACACAATTATTTAACATTTCTCCTGTTAAATAAAAAAATAAAATATGTTGCAGACTTCACGATTAACAAATCACATATGTCTGTGGGGTCTTGGTTATATGGTGATGAGGCGGGCTGTTATAGCACTCATCACAGGTTCAATTCCCTTCCCCGATCGGGGTGATGTATGTGGACATGTTGATAAAAATGGAGTAAAAAAAAAAAGAGGAAAAATGAAAGGTACTACCAAGCTTACAAAAAAAAAAGATTAACAAATCACATATAAAAATAGCACAAGTAATCACACATAGACACCGTTATTTTTGGACAATTGTCCTCGGAAAAACCCAAAGTGGGAAAACCGATGCAACAGATCTGAGGGTTTCTTTATTATGCAGAAATTCTGAGTACAAATGTGTGATTGTAAATGTCAATCAATCACCTGAAGAATTCTGATGAGAAAAGGTTGAGTGAGACAATTCTCACATCACCACGAAGTTCTGACACTGACCTGCACCCACACTGACTGGCTCTGTGTGATTTCTGCGCAATGACTGCATCACTCACACTGTCACTGCGTCACTGTTGTTGCTACTTGTCGTGGTTGCTTTTGTGCTTGTTGTTGTGTGAGACTAGAGTGTTCCTTCCTTCCAGAACCGTCCTCCTGAAACTAGATGAACCCTCAGCTGCCCCTCCAACAAAAATCGAAACTCCCTCTGCTTTTCTGCGCTGGCCCAGTGTAACTGTTGCTAGGGTAACTCTACGCTGATGCTTTGGCTCCTCTCTCACTCCTCTTCATGCACTCTCTAAGCTTCGAAAATTCTCCCTCCTAGATATTTCACCTTCCCCTCTCTGCGAATGAGAATCACTTAGATTCTTCCTTTCACTGAAGAACTCAAACTCTTGATTCTTTCTCTGTTTGATGTATCTTTCCATAGGCACCTCACCCTCCTCCTTATATTCTTCTGTTGAACCTTCAACAGCCAAGATTAAAACATAATCAAGGGCTAAGATTAACTTGGAGGTGATCCATGACTTTTTCTAGAAGATTCACACCAAGTTTAATTAATACCCTTTAATTAATCAGTTTCCCTAAGTTTACAGTTAGGAAAACATTAAAAAACGATTAATTATTTTAATTAAACCATCTCTAAGGGGAATCTTCCAAAATTTCTGGGTATTATGGAATACATGTGTCTTAGCCCATATACAAAATTACAAGGCTAGAGCACATCTGATGCTACCATAAATCAACATTCGAAACAGGCACGGGTATGAAACGCGACCTCCCCAAATTTTGGAAACGGGGAAATGCAATATATATATATATATATATATATATATATATATGAATTTAGGACATTAAAGGAATGTTATGTGAAATCATAAAACATACATGATAATTTATAATTTATTACATTCAAAGCATAAATTGTAAGTCTCTAAATTTACATTACATTTACTCATGAATGATAACAGACACATAATGAATATAGAAATATCGAAATATCCACAATTAAACTAACAATTAAAAAAATAATAAAACACACGCAAACCAAAAACAAAAAACAAAAAAAAACCAGTTAAAGCGATGGAAACGCGGTCATACGGCTTGGAAACGCGTTTCCGGTCGTACTAGGCATGTTTCCCCAATGAGAAATTGCCCAGTACGGACGAAAACTCGTTTCCAAGCCATATTGTACGACGAAACACGTTTCTGTTTCGTTTTTGGGCTGAAACGAGGCCTAAACCCATGTTTCCTGCAACATAGATTCTCAAGCTTTTGCAACTAGATCAAGGAGGTTTGGAAAGAAGAAATTTGGATTTCTATATAAAAATACCAGTAAAAAATCTCAAGATAATAAAGATATGTACAAAGTCCAATGCTATGGATGTCATGAATATGGGCACTACAAAAGATATTGTCCTAAGAACCCTAGGAACAAGAAGAGGAAGGAAAGGCATCAAGCATCAACAGCTGAAGATGAATAAAATATAAAGAAACCCAAGGAAGAAAATCACAAGGATCTCTACCATTGAAGATAATGAAGAACATGGCAGGTGTACATAGCAATAATCCTACATCCACTTTTGTACCAGAAGACAATCTCATCATGAAGATCCAGAGGAAGTATAATGAAAGTAGCCAGGCTTTGATAGATAGAAGAAGAGCAAAGCAAAGAACGTGTTAAGAGGTTTATCCCTAAATCAATGATCTAGTTGTTCTAAGATGAATTTTGAAGTATGTCTTGACTATGCCTAAGAAAAGTCAAGATCTAGCTTGCATCAAGATAGAAATTCAAAGAAAAATTTATGAAGATTCTTCCAACCAGGAGGACTTGATTTTTGATGAGACATTTGCTCCAACTTCCAAGTACACTACAATTGGGTCTTTTGTTTCTATTGCAATCTCCATGAAAAGATATATACTTTCTGGATAGGGTAATCAGTGAAGAGGTGTACATCTAGGGTTTGAGGTTCATGGAAAAGAGCCTCACAATGTGACAGATTAAAGAGAATGTTATATGGTACTATCATATTAATGCTTACTTGACAAAGCCTAGTTCTATGAAAACTGAAGTTGATTGGAACTTGTACATCAAAGTTGTAAAGAATGAGCTAGTTATCGTACTACGTTATATAGATGATGACTAGTGCGGAGCATTTCAGTTTAAGACAGAGCTGGCAGTAGAATTTGACATAAAGGATCTTGGTTTGATGCATTTCTACTTGGGACTTGAGGTTTGGCAAAAACCTGATGAAATCTTCTTCTGTAAAAGGAAAAATCCTCCAAGTTTAGATGATGAATTGCAAACCTATTTGTAGAACTTTTGATATTGTTGATCTAGCATTGTACCGATATAGCTAATTAGTTCTTTGATGTATTTGATTACACTAATTTTGACTGGGTTGGCAGTGCAGTTGATGAGAAAAGATATTAATAGTGGTTGTTGTTATTTGATATTGGCTATGGTTTCTTAGATAAGCAAGAAGCAGAATTTTGTTGAACTAAACATTGCAAAAGATGAACATATGTAGTGAGTTGGCTCCGAAATTTTTTGGATGGATTCTTTGATGGTGTTGGATTCGACTATGATGATCAAAGTTGTATATAATTGTCAGAGAACCTAGTTTTCCATGGAAAGTCAAAGCACATTGTGATTAAGTATCATTATATTTGAAACATGGTGTAGGATGGAGCCGAAAAGTTATTGTATATCTCCACTAACAAACAAGTAGTTGATGTATTTCCGAGACAAGCTTGGACTTGTGGATAACTCCTAGACTTAGAGGATGGACACTTGTTTTCTCCCTGTGTCATGCACTGTGGCCAATTAGGATTAACACCCTATGTCAAGTACATGGACCCAAATAGGGAGGAATGATAGATTGGATAAGCATCATGGACTAGCATTCTTGTGCCATGTATTGTGGCCGATTTGGATTAACACCCTAATTCAAGTACATTGACCCGATTTAAGAAGAATGGTCCGGCGGACCAACATTTCCTTGTGTCAAATATTGTGACTGATTAGGACTAGCACCCATAAGTTAAGTACTGTGACACCGAATTACGAAATGGTCCTATGGAGGACATACTCTAAGGAACCTAGGTAGAGTTTGTGCCTCAGAGAGGCAGTTTTGTGGTTTCATGTTGAATGCCTCCCAGCATAATGCCCTGATCTAGTGGAGAGATATAGCTTATTGACAAGGCCTTGGTAATTTGACAATGCTAGTTATGACGGTGTTATTGATGATGCTTATCAATCTGGGTCCTTTCTTATAGAAGTTTTCAACTTGAGAATATCCCGATGAGCCATTATGAATACCGCCCTAGTTAAGAGGGAGTGTTGAAATTGTAACTAGGTTCGGTCTTCATAATGTATATTTATCATTAATGTATTTATTATGATTTATCAAACATGTTCTTCATGTTAGAGTCAAAAGAATTTATTTTTCAATCAAAAGAAAAATTATTTGTATCATGTCCCATTTGGACATTTAAAAGAAAGAGAAATTGAATTTTTATTATGTGTCATAAATTCACAAGAAGACCAAGTTGGCCTACCCCTCCTAAAGGCACCTATTCGACCCTCCTGGACAGTTATATATTGGGGACCTATTCGAACCTCCTGGACAGTTATATATTGGAGACCTATTCGACCTATTTGGAGTTCATTCGATCATCACAAAACAAGTATCTTCTACACCTAACAAAGGAGAGAGAAGTTGAGTTAAAAGAGAAAGGCAAATCAAAATCAAGAAGAATCTTCCATCTCTAACTGAATCTTTAACTGCTACATCTCGCACGTATGGAGGATTGATTTTTTGTGGAAGAGGCCAAAATTTTCTGAGGTTAGTTGTAGGACGAAATTCGGCCCTAGTTGTAGATCCGAACTTCTATGGTTTGACCAGATTTAAAGTAAGTTTGAACAATGATGACTTTGACTTTAAAGGAGACTTGGAGGAGGGTTTTGACTTGGTATCTTGGTGGCATTTTGGTATTGGTCCTTGGCTTGGACATCTCTCATTTTGATTTGATTCTATAAGGAAAGGATTGTTGGGTTTTTCCCCATTGTGGGTTTTCCCAGGGTAAAATTTTGTTTTGTCTCTTGTGCATTGTGATCTCTATTTCCTCGAATGATTGAAAAAATGTATAATTGCTTGATGAAAAAGACATAAGTAATAAGAAGACATCTAACTCTCACAAGTAATTATCAAGAAGGGAAATTAAGTGTTAGATCACATTGCACTTGGTTTCTCAACAATCACAAACAAACATTTGCTTCAACGCAAATTGACATTGAAGCTAAGACTAAAGAGTAATGAAGTTGGTGGCAAAACGTGTAATTGTAACACACTGCAACTCCTTGTTTTTGATGCATCTCCTCATGAGGCTAAGAACAAAAGCATGGTTATATATGAACTTGGGGATGCTCCTAGCCATATCAACCACCTCCTTGATGAAGGAGTTTCCCCATATCATCGAGCATCAAATCGATATAATGTGCAGTGCATGGAGTCCAGAACAATGAACGGTGTCTGTCCATAAACATCTTACTAGCAACCACATAATTAGCTGCATTTTCTGTTATGACTTGCACCACATTATGCAAATTAATCTCCTGGATGAACCCATCTAACAACTCACATATCAATATTGCATATTTTATATGTGTTGATGCATCCACTGATTTAATAAACATGGTACCTCTAGAACAATGTACCAAGAAATTTCGAAGGGCCCTACCCTTCCTATATGTTCAGCCATCAGACATCATTGTGCATCTAGAGACCTCCCATGACTGCTTCTACTAATCTAGAGTTGATGTCCTTTTATGCTTGAACGATTGGCCCCCACAACTCCTCATATGTAGCATTGTTGTACCCAGGGCCCACAACAACAATAGCATCACACATTGCTTGCCAAAATGGATTGTTTTTGGTGATGCTGAGAGGTAAGTCACTCCAAAATAGACACCTCCCCATAATCCTATATGCTTCTTGCTTCTCCCATTTTTATCAATGACTTTATTGAAGTTTGTGCTCCAACTCCAGTTCGTGGAACAAAAAATGATGACCTCCCACTACCCTCAGTGGGTGAAGTTGTGGAGCCCCTCCCACTATCCTTAGGGTCAAATTAGATATCCCTGAATATCTGCTTGCACATTTGGCCTTGTTTGCAGCTGCCTCTTTTTTCTTTTTGCCCTTTGCATAAATTGCATCATGTGCCGCTCTCATAAGCTCCAAGCTAGATTTAGTACAAAGCCCAACATCATGTTCAGGGATTTTAGCCAGATGGTAATTCAATCGGCAAATCCCTGCTATCATATGCAGCCCACACAATTTGCAATTCAGTATTTGTCAATTTGTCCGACCTTCAAGGTCCCCATACTACCAAAATAGGTCCAAGGGATTTGGCATATTTGCAATGGAAATGTTTAATGAACAGCTTCAAAATTCATTCCCAAGGCACCAAAAAGACAAAAAAAAATGGCTTTAAACCCGCAGTACACAAAAAATAACAGCCTCCTCATTTAAAAAATCATTTTTTTACAAATTTAAATTACATAATTTGCAATGAAAAATGGCATAAGAGGGTGCATAAAAAAGTTAAAAACAAAAATCAAGTTTGTTGTCGAAATATGGAGAAAACCCTTGCATTGGTTCATCAGCATGAAAATCATAGCAAATGACAAAAAAAAAAGGAAAGCAATGGTAGGCAAAGAGGCAAGCAATCATATGCCTAAATGTATGGAAAGAATCATTACCATAGGGGTATTTGAGAACATACCTATGAATGGAAGAAGTCAATTTTGTCTAGCTAATTTGGAAACTGATCTTGAATCTTTGATCCACAAAAAATTCTTTGTTGGTGATGATAATGGTTGTTTGGCCCTCGATCTCTCCTTGAAAATCACCACAAGCTCTTCCCCTTCCTTCTCCAACAACAAAGAAAAATGACAAAAAGAACCCAAATTTTCTTTTCAAAACCCACAGGCTTGCGCATCCAACAATTTTTAATTTTACTATCAGAGCAATTTTTCGCCGAAAAATCGCAACTTATTCAAAAAAGTCATGACTTTTTCACAATTAAAAAAAATCACGATTTTGAGTCGACAATTTTTCAAGAGGGTGGGAATTGGTAACTTCACAATTTTTTTCCGATTTTTGCAACACATGTTTGATCAGAAACTTGAGAAGACAGTGATCCACTACGACAATCAGAACTGTATCAAACTCTTGGAGAATCCATTGTTTCATGATAGGTCAAAGCACATTGAGATCAAATACCACTTCATTAGAGATAGGGTGTTGAAAGGAGCATTCAAGCTCCAATATATTTCTATAGAGGAGCAGTTGGCAGACATTTTAACCAAGCCATTGGTTAAGGGCAAGTTCGTCTGGTTTCGAGACAAGTTTGGAGTGGTAAGGAATACATTCCTCACTAAGAGGGAGTGTTAGTGTTTGTAGCTCAAACAGGTATTTCCACGAAGGTGTTTACTTATGGAAATTGTCATTAAATGTATCATAGGCTTTTTCTAGATGTTCACTTTGTTAATTCATTAATAAAGTGAATGCTTTTTAATTAAAGTGACTTTTAATAATAAAGTGACTAAACTGAGTTACTTAATGATTTAATTAAAAGAGAGTCATTGACCTCACGGTTAGATCTTAATAGATGAAGATTAGGTTTTTGGATCATGCCAACGTTATAAAAGAAAGAGAGGACAAAGGATAGACACACAGAGGGCATTCATTTCTCAAGTCACGTGAGTCGAGGAGAAAATCAGAGATCTAACTTAAATTTTCAGCCATTGGCGAGGAGTTTTCAGTAGTAGTTCGACAAGGAGAAGTTATCCATTCAGCAGCAAAGAGAAGAGCAGCCGCACAGCCCAGCAGAGCAGGTCATAGAACCAGCCATATGGATTTTGTACGGATTGCAGAGCAGGCTGCCTTGATTTCTGTGCAGACTAAAATTTTTAGGTTTATTATTCATTTGATTAATTTCTCAAAGCCATTTTCCCTACAAGAGAGCTCTTGTAAGTTCTGAAGATATTTTTAAATGATGAACTAATCTAGAAGAGCATTAATAATTGTGCACTGTGTGATTGTTTTTCTCATTTTCCGCTCCACGCAAGAGTTAATAATACCAGCAAGTAACTAGATCTGATATGTTTGCTTAGATAAATGGTTTTAGAATTATTCAACATGCCCTAGAACTAAAGTGCCTAGTGGAACTTTGCAGTAGGCAGTAACAAGCCTATAGAACTATTCCATTGAATTATCAACTATTACTTCCATCATAGATTCTTCCAGATATCTGAAATATGTCGTGTCACTTGTTGTTCAGTACATTCCGTAAATTATTATTCAACTAGTAGAAAGATATCATTGAAAGTATCTCATATACTCTAATACACTTCCATTTTATGAATTTACAAATCACCAAATACTTTTGAAGTAATTGTGATAAACTTAATGGGGGGCAGAAAATAAATTATGATAACTATCATATTAACATGGCAAAAGGAAAGAAAAGTTTAATATGCATGACAATGAATAGACCAACGTAAGTTGGTAAGCCAATCTAAGCATGTAGCCATTCTTCATTGCTGTCATCAGTGCAACAAAAGAGTAGGAAAGACAGCATTTCATGTTCAACATTTCTAGTGTTGCTAGCTGTTGTGTGTATTTGAATTTTGCAAGATAAATGGAATGTTATGTCCTAAAGCAAACTGTCAAACACTGAAACAAGGATATTAATTACTAATTTGGCTAATTCTTATGCCAAATTTGGCCTTACAGAATCCATTAGACTTCCGTTTGATTTTATATCCTTTTCCAATCTTTGTATGTTTTTCTCAGTGCTGAGATAATTAGGACAACTAGTTTAGCAAATCTACTATAATATTCACTTAAAATAACAACACCAGAATCACAAGCATGTCGAAAGACAGAGAAACCATGCCATTGAAATTTAGAATATGTGAATGTGATATTTTTCTTAATTTCATCAGGCCTGTGTTTAGCAGATAGAAGGTGCAATATTCATTAAAAAGTACAGATTGAATTAGGAACCGAGCAAATCAGACATTTCACACCATGCTAGTATGCAAGCCTATTTCAATATCACTTATTAAAGTGGACCCAATCATATTGCTAAGAATATCTTGCCTTGATAGTGACATAAATAAGTACTGGAAGAAAGTTGTCAGCCCCTGGAGGATTTGCATTTGATGACATGGACGCATTAAGCAGCAAGTTATTTATAACCCGACAACAGTTCAGAATGCAAGCAAGCTTATCTCGAGGGGCTCTAAATGTATTGATTTTCTGTAACTCCTTTTGTGCAAGCTGTAACAAGACAAAGCAAATTGATTAGTAACTATATTTGGCCTCTTTCATAAGATAGTTATATGAGTGACACTAATCAGCTAGATGTTAAAACTCAGAAGAGACTCAAATCAACTCACATCTCTAGATAGTGATAAACACAAGATTGTTTCACGAAAAAATATTGGAACAGTTTACAAACAAGAATCAAGGATAAGATGGCCAGCATGTTATGAACATAAAATGAATAGTAAATGTAATTGCAACACAAACACCATGTGAGATAATCTAGCTGCAATGAACTTAAATCTAATTGTGGATTAGATTTGACCTTCAATCTCAGGGACACTACTGATTTTATAGATAGAAAAGATTTTGCACATTCTTTCCATGAAACTGCTGTTGAGAAATTGCTAGTGTTATCACCCAGAAATTCCAACATTGCAAAAGCTAAAGGGAGTTCAAAGGCACTAAGAAATAAGCACTGTCACCTCACTTCGAAGTTAGTGCTTGCTAATTTCAAGGGGGTGTTCCTAACTGATCTAGTTACTAACTGCAAATTAAGGAATTATCAATAACAGCTAAGTTTAAAGTAAATGCTTCATGACCCATAATAAATGTTCAATTAACTATAAAAAACAGCCAGCTAAGTCCATCTTAAACACTGGAATTCACATGGAAAATTATGCCAAAAAGACTAGTCTAAACTATGGAGATGTACCCCAACATGTTAAATTCTGTAGCCATGGTCGGTCTTCATAATAATCTTTTGTACTTGTAACATTGAAATATGAATTATATTTGCAAAAGAAAAATTTTATGAAGCATGTTCTTCATGCTCGCAAGAAAAAACAATTATTTATTTGTCTGCTCTTTAAGAGCGGGAAAATGAAAAATTTTAACTTGTATTTTTGCCTCCACAAAGGCCTAGTCAACCTGCCCCTTCGCATGGACGAACAACTATAAATAGAGCCTATTCACTCTCCAGAAGACACAACTTCGCATCACATATATCTCTGAGGCTTATGCAAAGGTCCGAGGCTAATACAAATAATCTGAGGCATATATATCTCTCTATGGAATTCGAGTTCTGAGGCTCGAGTTGTCTCTGTAACAGTACGAAGTCTGAGGCTATAACAGTGCGAGTTCTGAGGCTGTAACAGTGCGAAGTCTGAGGCTGTAACAGTGCGAGTCTGAGGCTGTGACAGAGCGCAAGTCTGAGGAAGATATATCTCTGTAACAGTGCAGGTCTCAGGCACATAAACGTCTGTGGAACTGCGCAGATCGGAGGCACTCTCTCTGTGGCATCTTCTGAACTTGGAGGCAGATACAGAGGACATGTTTCGGCCCTATTTGGATGTCTCATATCTGTGGCATACCTCTATTTGTGTATGCATCCTAAGGCAGAGTTGCAGGACCTCTTGCAGACCTTAATTCTGTAATATATCCCTGAGATACAGTACTCATTCTGAGGCTGATCTTTGAGACATAGTGCGAGTTCTAAAGAAGACTTGGACGACATTTTCTTGACCCTGCTGCAGATCTTCTTTGGATAGAATGGTGGAGGGCTGACTTGGTCTTTGGAGGTTGGTTGACTTTGATGTATATCTTGTTGCATTGATTCTCTAAGGAAAAGGTTGGCTGGGATTATCCCCATGGTGGGTTTTCCCCGGGTAAAACATTTTGTTCTTTGTGTGGCTGTCTCTTTATGATTCTACTTGCTATATGGTTGATGTCTTCTGTGTAATTATTGAATGATGTAAAAATCAACATGGTATCAAAGCAAGGTTTTGGGTGAAAGAGCAGCCCTAGAAAGGAAGAAATCAATGTTTCATCCTTCAGCTATTGAAAATGCTGAATTCATCTTCCTGAGCTTAAATAGGCTTGTTACCGCTCAAACTAGCAGGGGTCCTAAGAGGGGATCCTATAGAGCGACTACTAGGTCAAGGGGCAACAATGGAGCGATAGCCCACTGTCACCTCAGATAAGGCTCACTGCTCTTTACAGACTTTCACCGATGGGAGGAGACCCGGTATAAGGAGAATCAATAGGAATGATGGATCTATGAAAGGATGGAGAGTGATTCCTAAGGCCTATTCACAAGAGATGCTCAATTAGATAGCTTGCTTGCTTCAAAAGCAAGGTGATGGTCTCTCTAGGAAGGGCTAAGAGGATTCTTGAGCCTGGGCTTGGAGGATATGCCTTGACAAGGGGCTTCCTAGACCTAAGGATCCTTATGGATAAGAGGCTTCTATGTAATCCTTGTGGAAATGGAATTACAAAGCTGCGGGACCACACAGAGCCAAGTGGACCCAAACCAAGTCAAGGGTATTGAGTTGATCAACCAATGAGGGGCTTGACCTCATTAGGGTAGGGAATAGCATCAAAGGACTAATTTTCTTTCGAAATTTGAATGCAATGATCCCAATGAGGACGCTAACCCAAGTCAATCTAGGGCAAGAATTGGTCTTGTAACTAGGGCTTGCTATATCTCAGGATTCGATCGTCGGATTTGCTTGCAACTAAGAGGACCTCTAGACAAAACCCCAGCACAGTAGTGGACCAAAAATTGAGGTGATTGGATAGCTAGAAGGGAATTCTATTGATGCCCTAGGTGACCTATTAGGGTTAGGCCTGGAAAGAGAAAGAGAAGGCGAGAAAAATAATCGTTTAAGTGACCACCAATAGTTGGATCAGTGCCTTGCCTTTGGGAGAGATGGAGTCAAGGTGAATTTGTGATTTGGGGAGACTATACCAAATCAAGGAGACCTCTAGACAACTTCACATAGCAACTAGGGCATGAGAGCAGCTGCTAGAAGATTTTATACTTCGATGCACAAGAAATGATGACTTATCAAGGTGAATTCAACGAATTTTAACCTCTAGGAACATTCAATTGTTATACATGACACGTGTAATATATGTAGCACTATAATAGATCAAAAATTCCACAATTTTGCACAAATTAGAGGCAATTTAAGACCTAGATAGCGAAAATCCCAGCAACATTTATGTGACAAGATAAGTAAAGAATAGACATGAAAAGAGCACTTACATGTACAACGAGTATATCCAACCATCAAATCAAGACAATTTTGAAGCTCCAAGTTCAAGAAGATAGTATCCAAACATCAAAATTCATCCATGAAACCAAACTCGTCCTCCAAAAGGGAATGTGAAATTCTCACAAGAGCTACTAATCCCAAATCCAAGTGATGATGAGAGAAATGAATCACTTCTCATCAGTTTATATGATCTCTAAAGGGTTCGATTTGCCTAATTAGGCCTAATTAAGCCCCAAATAATACACTAATGTGCAATAATAACATCCCTTGGTGATAAGCCCACCAAGATAGCTCAATAACATAAAAATAAACCTCTCAAGAGGGCAGAACAATCAATATAATGGGTTGTTAGTCCATTGAGAAGGCCTAATGAAGTCCAAAGTGTGTCATGGTGAGAGAATGGACTCCAAACATAGTGGACAAGGGGTTGGCCCCTTGTTTTCCAAGCAAGTCATTGTGGTGCTCCCAAGTGGGTGTGGGGGCACAAGGACATCCTCATGGGTCTCCAAGTGGATCGATAATGCATGTAAACCATATGTAAGGGCTAAGATGATGCATAAGCCCTCCCTTTGCCTTCTACAGTGATACACATCCTCATCTGGACCCTGGTACCTCTGCCAAGTGTGTGGTACAAGTGTGAAGCCGATCGGGCATGGTGATCCAGGTGCATCATCCTCATCTAAATGGTGGAACACGAGTAATCATTGAACACTGTTGGGGATTCTTGAAGTACTCTTTGCTATGGTGGAGGCCCATGGCTCTCAATGCTCATCCTACAAGTGCCAATGTGGCATTCTGGAGGGCTCAAACCCCATATAGTGAGACCAAACCCCAAATGGAGACCCACCTGCAATCTTGCATAAGATCGGGTGCGTCCCCTTGCCCTTCAATACAAATAATCATTAGAATAATCAAGCAAAAGAGCTTACAAATCATGGAATCAATGGGGCACTTCATGGTGATATGCCCTTCCATAATGGGCTTTGGCACGTACAAGTGTCTCCAAGCTTAATAAGGGGGTTAACCAAGGACCCTATTAGGTGGTTTCATCCTTCAAAGGGGGTGACATGTCCATGGTACATCCATCAGGTGGTAGGTGGCAAGTGATATAGTCATGGAACGAAGTGGGGATCAGGGGAATGCTCCAGGCCATATGTCATGGTACAAGGGTAAGTATGATGAGGGAAGCCCACACTCGGGTATATGAGTGTAGGAGGGAGCAAATCGTGGTACATGAGTTACCCCGATCTTTTTTTTCCACCCTTCTTCATATGCCTTTTTCCTTTGATTGATTTTTCTTCATAACTGTTCGGGGCTCCAGGGAATGAGAGCATGATGTGTAGGATATAGCAATAGGTACCCACTTTTAAGGTGGGGAATTTCATTGCCCACCAGGGGTTGGGACAATCACGAGTTCCTTAATGTGGAGGGTGTAGAAATTTCTGAATCTTAATTCTTATGCAGAAATTATTTCTGTTAATCTGGTTAAGCTTCTCCTACTTATACAAGTTATCAACTGAATAAATTAAAGTTAACATCAAAGCAAAACACATAACAGATCTCTACCAATTCAAATCTAGAATAAGCACATGCACACATAGACAAAGTGACACAGTTATTTCCGGACAAACTGTCCCCGAAAAAACCCAATGTGGGAAAACCGGTCTCTAGCTGCTGGAGGGCTCTATTATTAAGAATATTTCTGAATACACAACTTTGGGTTTTAGATCTAGAAAACCCTACAGAGAAAACTCTAAATCTGCAGCACCTGGCTGATCTAAGACCAACAATACTGACTGATCCACACCCTCAAACGAGATTTACAGAACACAGCCAGATCTAGGCCTAGAAATCCCAGATCTACCCCTGAAAGACACTGCGTCAGCCTCTGAAGGCCTCCAAATGCTCAGCGCTATCACTGGAAGGGAATGTGTTACCCCAGACTAGGTGACGCAGTCACTATGCTGCCCCTAAGGGTCTCTGTGTAACCCCTGAAGGGTTTCTTGACAATCACATTGTCTTTGTTGCTGCTGCTGTTGTTGTTGTCGTCTACTGCTGCCGCCTGCTGCTGCCACCATTTGCTGCTACTGCCGTCTGCTGCTGTTGTTGCTGCCTTCCTCTGCGCTGTCTTTCCTGATCTCTTCTCTGCTTCTTGTGTATTCTAGACCTCGGGATCATATCATCCCCTTGGTCTAAATTCCCCTCTCTGCAACTGAAACACTTGATAATTCTTAGCAACCCCGCCCTAGAATCTCAGCTTTGCTTCAGTGCTCTGCCTCTGTGTACCTTACAAATGACCCCAAGCCTTTCCTTTATACTTTTCTCGTTGACAAATCAATGGCCAAGATTAAATCTTTAATCAATGGCTAAGATTAAAAGAAAGCTTGATCCGTGTGACTTAAGACAATTTCATCACATGTTTAATTAAATTCACATTAATTATTTTATTTTCCTAAGTTTTAACTTAGGAAATACATTAAAATAATTAATTAATTTAATTTCTCCTAAACCAGATGAAATTTCCCAAATCCATTTCTGGGTCTTGTAGATCAGGTGAACTCTAGTCCTTCCTCAAAATTTGGGACCTAGAGCACAACTGATGCTACCCAAAATACACAAAATCTCAACACTCCCTCTTAGCATCAAGGGTGTGCTCTAGCAATACATCACACTTATGCATTACAAGATTTTAGGCACTGGTTCTGTGCTGCTAAAGCTTGGCCTCCTGCCACTCAACTCTGCATTGCTGCTACCATTCTGTACTACTGGCCATGACTCTGCCACTACCACTGCAACCACTGTACTGCAGCTCCCTCTCAATATGCTGCATTTGTGTTGCTCATAGCACTGCAACTTCAGTTGTTGAGATAAACAACTGAATCTCCTGCCCAATCTTTGACAGACAAGTCAAGTGGGTTGCATCCTCATCACTGAAGCTCCATAGGCTATAGATCTGTGTTGGCATCTAAAAAACGATGCACATCTACGACTCTGTCTGCGTAATCAAACTCCCTCTGCACTACTGAAGTCACATCAATTCCTTGCACTGAAATCTATCACGTTGTTGCTGCACTGCGTTGTCCCTCTGAAGCTCTCTACGCTGCTGCAGCTCTGCACTGCGTAAGCAATACTGCACTGCGCTGCTCAAGTCACATCAGCCTCTGCGCTGCTACTGCTTCTACGTTGTTGCTGCTATGCTCTGCGTTGCTCCTCCCAACCTCCAGATCTGCCTCTGCCTCTGCCTCATCTGTGATCTATGCACCCACTGCTCCACTTGTCCCGCTACTGTCTTAAGGCTGTCGTAGCTCGCTTGTGATCCAAGAGATGAGCTGCTCAAGGATCCAACCGTACTTCCATGTAGCTCCTCTACATGTCCATGTCACCCCACCTTCGTGGTTCATGAGCACTCATGGCTACATCATCTCTTGACCCATCATCTGCCACCACTACTTTGGAAGAAGATGCTTCCTTGTCCTTCTTCTTTTCTAGACAATGGCTAGCAAAATGTCCCATTTCGCCACACTGGAAGCACTTGATCTTGGAAAGATCCTTCTTCTTCTTTGGCTACTTCTTCGATGCCAAGGCTGCATCTTCCTCCTCTTCCTTCTTAACCTTGCTCAACGCAGGGTTGTGCTGCTCTTGGTGAACCTTCGTATTTCTTCTTGCTGCAGGATCAACCACAAGCTGTCCCAATTTGGGAGGTCCGCTCTGCCCAAGATACTTTGGACAAAGGTTTCCCACTCATTCGTGACTGCATTGAGGGCAATACTGACTATCACTGCATCATCTACAGTTGCACCTGTTGCAGTCAGCTAATCCCTAATTGACTGCAATCTAAAGAGGAAATGCTCGATGTCTTCTCCCTTAGTCATCATGAATGACCTCATTTGGGCCTCCAACAGCATCTTTCTTTGGACTGATTTTCCCTCATATAGGGAAGTCAAGGCCTTCCACATCTCATTAGTTGTCCTCTTCTCAGCTATGTGTGGCACAATATGATCCTTGATATTGTCCATTATTAGCTGCTTGGCATGCCTAGCAGCTTCTCTATGCTTCCTTAGGAGATCCGCATCTGTCGGCGTGGCCAGGGTCTGCTCTACATGATATCTCTTAGACCATATGCCTCTAGGACAATCAAGATCCTAGCTTTCCATACCGAAAATTTTGAGAGGCCCTCTAGCCTATCCTGATCAGGCAGTCCATGAAGAGCCATCTGCTCAGAATGTGTCGGAGCTCCTCTTCTTTATGCTAGAGATCTTGGATCTAGGGTCCTTTTCGAACTAGGAACCCTCTGCTCCCTCTGACACTTGATTTCCCTCCTTGGAAATCTACCAAATCAACTATGATTCAGCGTCTTCTTTGATCCTCTTACCAAACTGCAAGTTTCCTTTGGCAAGAAACTCTCTGAGAAGCTAATCTCTTCCCAAACTTTGTCACTTGTGCTAAGGTTAAAAATCTGAAAACTTCAGAAGTTTAACCCCACCAACTCTTTTGAATTTCTGCAACTTTTCTGCAGATATTTTCTGGATATGACAAATTTAGATCTGAATCACACTAGTTGGCTTCAAACCCAACCAGCATTGTTTTTTAGTTGCCTCTGCGCAGTAATTGCATGGGCTTGCTAGGACACAGCGCTGGACAGCGTCACCCTTCCCTTTGCGTGAATCTCCTCCTGAAAACTGCGTTGTCCCTTTAGATCTGCTTTTCTGTTGCCTTTCCAGCTGCTTTCTGCTGCTAGATCCTTCAGATTCTTCAGCTGGTGACCCTTCTAGATCTGCAATTGCTCTGATACCATGTAGAAATTTATGAATCTTAATTCTTATGAAGAAATTATTTATGTTAATCTGGTTAAGCTTCTCCTACTTATACAAGTTATCAACTGAATAAATTCAAGTTAACATCAAAGAAAAACACATAACAGATCTCTACCAATTTAGATCTAGAATAAGCACATGCACACATAGACAAAATGACACAATTATTTCTGGACAAACCGTCCCCGGAAAAACCCAATGTGGGAAAACCGATCTCTGGCTGCTAGAGGGCTCTATTATTAAGAATATTTCTGAATACACAACTCTGGGTTCCAGATCTAGAAAACCTTACAGAGAAAACTCTAGATCTGCAGCACCTGGCTAATCTAAGACCAACAATACTGACTTATCCACACCCTCAAACGGGATTTACAGAACTTAGCCAGATCTAGACCTAGAAACCCTAGATCTGCCCCTAAAAGACACTGCGTCAGCCTCTGAAGGCCTCCAAATGCTTAGCGTTGTCACTGGAAGGGACTGCATTACCCCAGACTAGGTGACGCAGTCACTATCCTTCCCCTAAGGGTCTCTGCGTAACCCCTGAAGGGTTTCCTGACAATCACGTTGTCCTTGCTACTGTTGTTGCTGCCTTCCTTTGCGCTGTCTTTCCTGATCTCTTCTCTGCTTCTTGTGTATTCTAGACCCCGGGATCAGATCATCCCCTTGGTCTAAATTCCCCTCTCTGCAACTGAAACACTTGAGAATTCTTAGCAACCCCACCCTAGAATCTCAGCTTAGCTTCAGTGCTCTGCCTCTGTGTGTCTTACAAATGACCCCAAGCCTTTCCTTTATACTTTTCTCGTTGACAAATCAACGACCAAGATTAAATCTTTAATCAATGGCTAAGATTAAAAGAAATCTTGATCCGTGTGACTTAAGACAATTTTATCACATGTTTAATTAAATTCACTTTAATTATTTTATTTTCCTGAGTTTTAACTTAGGAAATACATTAAAATAATTAATTAATTTAATATCTCCTAAACTAGATGAAATTTCCCAAATCCATTTCTGGGTCTTGTAGATCAGGTGAACTCTAGTCCTTCCTCAAAATTTGGGACCTAGAGCACAACTGATGTACCCCAAATACACAAAATCTCAACAGAGGGGGCTCATCTAGAGCCCGGAGGAACCAGGGTGATGGCCATAAATGAGGGGTAGAGCTCATGTTTGCCTTTTGCCCACATGCTAAATATGAATGTCCTAGTCATCTTTTGCATTTTGTGGTACATTTCCTATTGAGAGTGGCCAAATTACGTTTTTTCTTTTCTTTTTAGTTACAGCAACCTTTGGGGCGTCGTTTTAAGCTCAACCCAAGGTGTGGACAAGGGAGGGGGAGGCTAAACCTATGTGAATCCAGTGAACACATGTGGACCCGAATGGGAAAAATGATGAATGGAGCTAGAATGAGCGGAAGGGAGTAATGTATACGGTGTCGGTGTTAATTTTGGGCAACTAGGTCCAAACTCCATGTTGCATTGCTCATATGATGATGATGATATTTTGTTGGAATCCTCTTTCGGAGAGGTGCAAGATTGATCTAAAGATCATCTTGTTTGGATGAGCAGAACTTATATTTTGAATTTATTTTTCCACACGTGCAAATTGTCAAGGTCGGCCAGAATTGTAATGTAGGCTCACAAGCCCCAAAAGATGTGTCACACACCCTCATTGATGGATATAAATTGGAGAGACTTAATGCTCATTTGTTCATCATTTCATCACACGCATTCATCATCATCTTATTGGTTCATACAGCCTTTAAGAGGCTTCTCTCTCTCTCCCACGTGTGAATCTGAAGCTGGAAAAGTTGCGGATTCTTTTAGGGATTTCTAGACAGCGTTGACATTGGGTCAACCCTCCGTGTTTGACTGCGATTTGAGGACAGAAATTCTGATTTTTGGAGGCCTCATTGAAGGGCACAAAAATCGAGGCAAAACTTTGACTTTGACCGCAGCCCTTTGATCACAACGTTGACTAGTTTTGACCACAGGAATTTGACTTGCGTTGATTGTTTTGGGAGTTGAATTTTGAGGTGTGTGTGACACTAAAGGAAGGTCGACCTTGTATGTGTTTGACTGAACCTTCTGGAGGTTGGAAGAGCTGGTTTGACCAGCAAAAGTCTTTGCTGGCTAGGGCATCCTGTTGACTGTTGTAACAAATATTTTTCTCTATCTTTTCTGAATAAGAAGAATTACAAATTCTTGTATCTTGTATTGGCTTGTCTTGTATGTTCTATCAGCATTTACTTTCAATGGTTATGTGATTGCAAATCTGAAATGGGCTAATAAGAAAGATTGAAGTAAACTGCATTAAGCATAGAACATACATTGTTTGTCTAAAAATTAACATGGTATCAGAGGTAAGGTGAAGACAAAAGCCCAAGCAAGTGTGAAAAGAAATCACCGAAGAAGTTGAATAATCAAGGATCGAGATCAATGGCCTCCTCATCATACAAGGGTTTCAAATCTGATGATAAGCTGACTAACAAGTCTGATTATCATGCTTCGAAAATGTCTTTGGATTTGACTTTGGAAGACCAAGATGTTATGGATTATGTGCAGGGGAAGATCAATAAGCCTCCATCAAATGTACCGGCTGCCACTAAGACAAAATACAAGAAAGGGGAAGTCTAGGTGAAGAAGATCATCAGGGATTCTATTCATAAGCACTTGGTTGCTTATATCTCTAAGTTGGGCACATCCAAGGAGATGTATGATAAGTTTGTTAGCATGTTCAGGGCTAGCAATGCTAATCAAATTCTTATTTTGAAGAACAAGTTGAAGGAGATCAAGAAGGGAAAAGGAGAATCCATACGATGTGAAAATTTCTGAATTTACTAAGCAGAAACCCTACTATTAAACCTTGATTTACTTCTCCTACTTACATAAGTTATTAATCTGAAAAATTCAGCATTAACATCGAAGTAAATACAGTTAACAATCTACACATACAGATCAAGTACTGAATAACATGCTCATAGACAAAGTGACACACAAGGATTTTCTGGACAAATGTCCCCGGAAAAACCCAATGCGGGAAAATAGGTGCTGCTAGCTTCTAGAGGGTTTTTATTATTATGCAGATTCTAAGTACAACAAATCTGGGCATAAAACTGGCTAACCCGACAGAGAAATATAAATGGCAATAATACCTCTATCCCGGAGACAGAAAATCTGCCTGATTCACACCCTCAAACGGGATTTACAGAACTCATCACTTTTCCGGCCTCTAGAAACCCCAGCGCTGCTCTGAATCCCTCTGCGTCAGCCTTCCTGGCCTGCGTCAACCTCTATGATACTTAGGAAGGGCCTGTGTCACCCTAGAAGGGGTTACGTTGCCCCTGCGCTGCCCTAACTAGGCCTGCGTCAGCCTTCCTTGGCTCCTGTTGCCTCTGCGTTGCACCTGTTGGGCTCTTGGATGAACTGCGTAGTTGCTGCCCCTGCGCTGCTCTCGATTTCTCCTTTTATACCCTCGTTGTACTCTTGGCTTGGGACTAGACCATTCCCCTCGCCAATAATGCCCCTCATTGCAGCTGAAACAGTTCTAAAATTCTTAGCAAACCACGCCCTAGAATCTCAGCTTAGCTTCAGTGCTCTGCCAGTGTGTGTGTTCTCCAACTGACCCCAAGCCCTTCTCTTATACTTTTCTCGTTGGAAAACCAACGGCCGTGATCTAATCTCTAATCGACGACTAAGATTAGAAGCCGCTTCATCCACGTCACTTAAGTCATTATCATCACATGTTTATTTAATTAATTTTAATCTTTTAATTTTCCTAAGTTAGGCTTAGGGTCCTTAATTAAAAAGATTAATTAATTAAATATCTCTTAAAAGGAGTCTAGCAAACTCCTTTCCATCATCTTTATCCTCTACCATTGGTGCTTTTCCCTTCCCCTCTTCCTCCTGAACATTGTCTACCTGGTCTGGCGTGATTTCATGTCTCCTTTCCTTGCTTCTGTACCGCTGCCTTCGGTATGTGATGTTCTGCCTATCCTCCAGTGTCATAGACCACGTGCTCCACGGGCTGAGCCGAGTCTATGAGCTTTGATACCACTGTAATATCTCAAATTGAGAACAAACAGTAATATAAAGCATGCAAAGACTACAACTATAGCAAACAGAAAATAACCATCAAAAACACCATGATAGAGCCAAAATCATTTGAGCCATTTTATTAAATCTCTGATGGGAAAAAGGTACAAGGAGGTGCATAGAAAAATGGCACCTTGGCCTGCACAAGGCAGGCTGAAATAACCCCTCAAACCTGTTCAGAAATCTCTGCTGCTCTACGTGGCTCCTCCTCTGCGCAATCCTGGCTAAACTGTTGTTGATGGCTAAAAAGGGACTGTGTGTTGAGGTTGCTCTGTTGCTCAGAAAAATCCAGAAATTAGACACCGGAATCTCCTCAACCAACCCAAAAAGACCCGCGAGGTTTCCAGAAATCCCGACCCTGGAAATTCACCCCTTTGGGCTTGGCACGTTGTTCTGTTGGGCACTCTGGTTTTCTAGCTGAACTGCTGAAAGAAGCTACGAGAAATCTGCCCAAGAACCCTGCTAGGAAGTGGCTAACCTCCTCTCAAACTCCCGGTTGCAATCTGCTCTTCCTTCTTCTCTCTCGAGGCTGCACCTCAACTGGACTGTGTAATTCTCCCGCTACCTGCGTGGCCTTTGCGCTGTCCTGGAGGGACTGCGTATGCCTAAATGTGTGTCTATGGTTCCTCTCTCAAAACTTGATGTAACTCCTCTCTTGAGCGGGCACTCGAAGTCTTCCGAGGATGAGGTTGAGATCTCCGCTCGGAAATCTTTGTGCTAAACAGCACGGGTAGACTCGGCTAAACATCTCTCAAGCGTGCTTTCAGTTTATCAGACAGAGAAATCAGGGGATGAATGAAAAATCAAGATTGAGCTGCTCTCATCCTCTTTTACCTAGCTGAGCCCCAACGTTCCCTTGGGCCCCCCTGGACTGCGTTTCCACCTCTGCCAACGAATCACTATGCTGCAGCCTCTCCCACGCTATCACTGCACTGCCTACGCTGCTGCCTCTCCCACGCTGTCTTCTTCATGTGGCTGGCCTCATGGGCCCCACTCCAGCTCTATTATTTGTCTTTGGGACTTTAGGAGAGTGAACTGACTTGATAGTTTATTTGTGGGCCCCCTTACCCACTTTATTTCCTGTTAACATTAGAAAAGGCAAAATTTGACAAAAATTAATATCCAAATTAGCTAACTGCTAATTTGGAATATTACATTTTCATCTCTAACTTCTCTCTTTTCTCCTCATATTTGATTCTTACTTAGACATCTATGGTTGGTGTCTACATCATTACAAAGGCATCATATATTTTAGATATCATTCATGATTCGCAAGTAGGAATTAATCCTTCAACTAATAGTACATTCACATTTGTTCAGGGATGCACTAACCCCTATAAGTTTGAGATTTTTATTTTGAGGTTCAAGAAAGATATATATAAAAAAATAAAAAATAAAACACATTCATACATGAAATTAGCAAGAAATTTCCCTATTAGATAGAAGACTTGTAGGACCCTGAAAAGTTATCCAATGTTAGCGATATGTTCATTTTTTATTTGTTTCAGCAGCTAATATCAAGGAGTTTAATTGACATTTAGCATTGAAAAGAAGTTCTAGACATCTTTGACCTGTTAATGCAATTGAAGTAATCAGATAAAAACTTAAATTTCCGTAAAATCTTGGAGTATGCCTGAGAAATTGCTTATACCAGCCAGGACGTTTCATTCTGAAAGATTGGGGGTATATCCAAATGCTCTGGTCGAAGAAATTGCTGTAGCAAGCTCATTTTCTCTGAAATGTCCCGGTCACTCTTTGCATCTTCAGGAAGAGATGGAAAGGTCCGGTTAAACAGTTTCGTCATGAGATACTTCTCCAAACCCTGCAACGAAAGTAAAAATCCAGCTTATGAGAAAAGTCAAACTTGAAAAAAACCAAATATATTATATGTTACATATTTACATCATATCCAGAAAAAATCCAGAAGAAAAAGTTCAGTATAATGGACTTTAGAAGTGATGTTGGAAACCAAACGCTGAGTACTTGATCTGGAATTAAATTATAGGTAAATTTTATATAGATATGATCTTCCAAGGGTACCCTGCTTATTGTAATGAGAATGAGGTTTGTGAATTTCTAACTAATTTTCTAACCTTTCATATTGTTTGTTAATGCTAGCAATATCAATTTGGAGTTGTACTTATGCAAGTTCCTATCAATCCAAGACTATAGCAGGTATGTACTTATACTGTCTATACATATACGTTTATAACAGCTGTTTGACAATAAGGACTTGAGAAATTTGTATTAGTGTTGGAGGTGGAAACAGACATGGAGAACCTGGCTATTCCCAAATTGAGAAGTGGGCTGCAATAGAGTTGGAGGTGAAACCAGACCTGGAGAATCTGACTGTTCCCAAATTGAGAAGAGGGCTGTAATAAAGTTGGAGGTGGCAGCAGACTTCGAGATATTGACAGTTCCTAAAGTGAGAAGTGAGCAGTTAGTAGTTTGCGTGTGACAACAAAACGGTCGGTATTCCATGTCATTCCCAGAGATACCAAGCCTTCAAGGAGTGGGTTCTTAGAAACCTACAGCTCAGATGAATTGGATAACCATAGCTATAATTAGTATACAATTTTATCATATTAAAAAGTTTAATAGGTTAGCAAATTATAGTATTATGCTATGAATAATTAGGAAACTTAAGAGAGGAGTTTACATTCATAGGTTCCCACTTGTTGTCATTGCTATATTTCAATTCTAAATTTTTCCTTTTATCTACATACTTCTCTTTCTGTTTCAACACTGCCACGTTTTGACTACTGATACCAATCTTCTTTGTATTTTGAGTTACATTTTGTATTTATTAAAAATGTTGTAATGCCTAGACAATCTTTATGGTACTTAGGCACAGCAAGGTGTATTCATCAAGAGGCTTCGTTATAATGGTCGGCCTATTCTTGCAGTATAGTAGAGACACAGGTTTTTGGCAAAAGCCGGAGCTTCCTTCTTGGATTCTACATAATGAGTAGGTTGTTTAATTCTGAGTTCTCTTGATTTTATAAGAAAGCCATAAAAAACCTTCACTCAAATTCATTCCTATTTTCAAAGTCACTTTAAAAAAGAAATAAATAATAACTATCCAAATTGTTGAAAATGCCTACCTCACCCGCACTATCAATATCTTCTTCTGTTGCACCAACCCACAAAGGATGAGCCCTGAAAGCTCCTTCCATGCTATTGAGAAATTCTTGTACACTCTTACTGTCCCTTTCTGGATCAGCAGCATTGTATGAAAAGGACACAATGAAGCTGGCACTCAATGGATTGAAAGTGTAAATTAGTTTAACATAACTTTTACAAGATCTTCACTATCAACTTTCATATTTATCCAAAATGAGGAGGCATAACTTTCAATGCGAACAATTTCAGACGTGCCAATTTAATTGGGACAGAAGAATCTTCATTGGGAGGGTGAAAATTGTGATGAGTTAATGCGAAATACCCAGTAAATCTAGGCTGGATAACCAAGAAAATAGCAATGTTGATTTTACAAATGCAGCCTCAACATTCTAGCATCAAGAATATCCCTTGATAACAACACTCTCAGAATCATTTAGAATACATGTATGTAAAATTTGACCACAGACTAAAAGGTAGTTTCTTGTAAAACCCATAACGTTACCACAATAAGCCATATCAGATTGCCTACACAAACAAAATCATACCTAAAATGTCCTGCTTATTCATAATGCTTGGATCTTTATGAGCTCCCACAACTAGTTTTATAAATTTTGGACCAGTAATCTCATTCAACCAAACACCTAATGTCCGTATGATCAAACTGTTGAATAGTGACGAAGGAATGGATTCCTTGATTTGTGCCTTACTTCAAGGAGTCGATCTAGTGATCTTAATCATGCACGAGTTCCAATGATGTGGACGAGTTCAAGAAGCAGTTTGACTAGTGTGAGTTTGTGGACGACTGAGTTATCTGTCCTCTAATGTCAGTTAAATTGGGAACGGAATGTTCAAGTGGAGTCAGCCTCCTAAATTTTTTGAGGATCCAGTTAACTAAGTGTGTTGACTTTTGTTAACAAGAAAAGCTCCAGTTCGACTTCCTAATTTAGAAACTCACTAACAATAGCCAAATCGAATTGCTTATAAGGAGATCGAAGGCACACTTTGTAATCATAATTCTTGAGCACGAGTTTGTGAGCAAGTGAGCTTGTGAGAGGAACGAGCCAAAAAGTTAACTATTGTGCGAGTTGGAGAAGGAAGGCAGCCTTGAGAAGTGCGCTGAAAAATAGGATGAAAATCCTATTTTTTAGGAGGTGGGAATGCGCTAGGAAATAGGGGCATATTTCCTAAGGAATTCCCATAGATTCAGGAGCTCAGGTTTGCACAGTTTTCGAGGAGCAGATCAGCATCTAGCAGGAGTTTCAAGCCTAGTTTAAGGCAGAAAGAATATTGTATTTTATGATTGAGACAAGCTGGTTGTAAGAGATCTGTAGTTTATTCTTCTTCAATAAAATTATGAAGCAAGCAAGGGTTTTCCCTGTTGGGTTCCCTTTAAAATTGTCTTGTCTTTTGGGTGAATTTTTGTGCAATTATTTATGTTCTATTCCGCTGCTATTGGATAGAGAATTTGTGTGTCTATATGAAAAGAAAATTTGTTTTCAGATTGTCCATACTAGCAGATCAGAATTTTGTGGGTTTTCTACACAAACTTATCTAACTGTTTGTTTTAGTTCGAATCACAATGTCCATATTTTTCTGGATTTATTGAACCCATCACCTCAAACTCTTATCTTCCATAGATAGACTGTACTTATTAACATCCATCTTATTTTGGAGCTAGTTTGATGCAGAAAAAGGAAGAGCAAATAATTGAACATGGTGACAACATTTTATTTATAATGTGATTAATAACAGTTTAATGGAAAAACTTATCTTATCTTGAAGCTGGGAGTATGATGGGAGGAGAGGATGCACACATGGGGGAGAGGTGGTGTATGGATGGGCAAGCACAAAAGGCTGTATGGCAGGTGCGCAGCAGTGGGACAGTATGGCCACTAGGCAGCAGCAGGGGGGCAGATAGGGCGTACGAATCACTGACGAGGAGATGTGTATGCCCCAAGGGTTTCAAAGAAGCAGTAGACCACTGGGTACAATTGCGAGAGTAGAGAATGTTTACCGAAGCAGAAAAAAGTCACAGGATTGGTCTCGCTCCAACACCCCCCTCCCCCCCAAAAATTATATCACCTTAAATGCTATAATAGGGATGGATTTGTGTGTCATGGTGAGATCATTAAATACCAAGTTACAAGAGTTGGGGGATTCCAACTCGCATAAGACAAAGGAGAATTGGACGCTCCTTCCTTCAATGGGGAAATTTGTTGCCATGGAGGAGGAGATTTTAGTGGGTTTGAGCCCAAATATGGAGACCATGTTGGTTGAAGGAAGCAATGGTGTGGTGATGGGTTTGAACCAAGCAAGTTAGTTTCTACACGTTGATGGACTTACCCTTTCCCGTGAAGATCTAGGGATCACTCCACACCCAAGAGAGTCTTATTTGAAGACTGTGAGTGCAGATTTGATGATGGAAGTGAAGAAGCGGGATAGATCAACAAGGTCAGCATCCTTGTATTGAGTTACCCTCACAGACCCTAATGAATAATATTTACACACTTGTACTGGATCAAGATGATTTCAACTTTTTTCTTGTTGAAAAAGAGGAATACTTTGAGGGATGCCAAAAGCTGGAAACACGAGGTGTGATTTTATTGTTTTGCAAAGAATGACAGATGAGGAAGCCTCTAAGCATTGGTGTATTCCTTTTATACCAATGATTAGAAGCTCACCAATGTGAAGTAGATGAGCTTCTAGGCATTGAAGGGCTTACCCATTCCCATGAGGATTTAGGAATCATTTCGCGCCCAAGAGAGTCTTATATGAGGACCATGAGTGCATATTTGGTGATGGAAGAAAAGAAGCAGGACAGATCAACAAGGTCAGCATCCTTGTATTGATCTACCCTCACTAACCCTAATGAATAATGTTATCACATCTACACTAGATCAAGATGACTTCAACCTTTTTTTCTTGTTGACATGAAGGAATACTTTGAGAGATGTGAAAACCTAGAAACACGAGGTATAATTTTATTTTTTTTCAAAAAAAGATGAGTGGAGAAGCCTTTAACCATTGGTGAATTTTGAACTAGGAGGCCAAGGGAATCTCCCTAGATTCTTATTGGGGTTTACTAAATGATTGGCTGCTGAAAGTGGATCCCCATCGAATATTGGCACATCCTTCATGTATTCCAATTTAGGGTATTGTGGGATCCATGTTATATCCAAAGCAGGGAACAACTCGATCAGTGTGTTGTTGGTCTCTATATATCAATGACATTGGAGTCGCCAGGGTGAATGAAAATTGTCTTCAAGAATGCTTGCTTCACCCTACAAGCATTAAACTTTGAAGCTCAACGAAGAACAAGGGCTTCATTCCTCCAATGGAGTCGCCTAATAATGACTAATATTGTCATTTGGGAAAAAGGTAAATATTTGTCAAAGGTAGACTCACTTCTTCCCCAACAACGGCACTAAAAATGTAAACACACAATCTAGCAGGCCCAAAGGAGGGAAAGCCTATAGGACAAAAAGCTAGACTTAGTGACAACAATGGGACAATGACCCACTGTCATCTCAACCAATGTCCCCTACTCTTTATGTTATTTCACTGATGGGAGGAGTCCCTGTAGAATGATAATCACCTTTTGATAGATATTCTAAGGTTTATGGCACTAGGTGATGACGTAAGACTTCTCAAGGGAAACTCTATGTGATAATATGACACTTTAAAAGGTATTTCGCTCCCTCTAAGAGGCCTAGAAAGAACTTGCACGAGATCCCGAGATCAAGACGAGGAGGAGAAAGGGCTTCTTATGATTTACTTTAACAAGTACTAGGCCCATACAACCCTTAAAGAAGTTCCCAAGTTAAGGAGATACAAGCAAGGGTTTCCCAATTAGGGCACACCTAGGACAAGAGATTTTATGGCTAAAACCAATTGGAAGCTTGCCAAACTTTGAGGTCTTGTAGATAAGACCCTAAGCTCAATGCCTATGCTCCTGGAATCCACCAATTCTTCCTCTAATGCAATTCGCTCTATGCCCTAGCGTAGTAGTCCTATTCAAGGGGACCGAAATTTAGAAGAGAAAATTTATGGAGAATATTTGTGTTTGATCACCAAAGGCTTGGACCAATGCCTTGTCCTTTGGGCATATGGAGTCTTAAGTGCTTTAGATTAGCCAAAAATGTCCTTAAGGAGGTCAAGAATTGATGCCCTAGTTACCAACCCTCAATAATTACCCACTCAAGAATTAAGGAGTTTTATGTAGAAAAACAATATTTCACCACTATGAACATTCATCACATGTCATATCACGAGTAACATATGTAAATGCCAACCAAATAACTTTCAAAAATTAATCTTTAACAATTAGGGCAGAATATAGCATTAATCTAGTTGCAACAATTCCATGCATTAGACATTATTTAAAGAGAAAAACTTCAACAAAAAGCACTTACAAGACGACAATATGATACATCTATCCACAATTCAAGAAATAGCTCCAAAGAAGATCAAAATTTCAGCTCCAAATATCGAAATGCATCCAAGATCATCCAATAGCCAATCCAAGAACAAGTGTGAATTTGCCAAGAAGGCTGAAATTCCCAAGTGTGGTGATGATCCAATACAAATGAAGTTATGTTCTATTTATATGAGTCCTACTAGATCGAATTATTAGCCTAAGCCCCTCAACATTATGAAAATGGGCGAGATATATCCCTTGGTCAGAAGCCGACTAAGTAGCTTTACAAAATTATGCATTAGCCATCCAAATGCAAGCTGAAATGATGACATCATGTTGATGTAGGGTTTTTGGAAGGCCACATTGAGTCCTCTTTGTGCCAAAATGTGCAAGAAAGCTCCATAAATCTCAAACTAGGGGATGACCCCTAACTCTCCATGCAAATCATCATGTGGAGCCCCAATTTGTGTTTAGGGCACAAAATTGGTCTCATGGGTCTCCTAATGATAGAATAGCATGTAATGCTCCAATATTGAGGCTCTAACGATTGTGCTTGCCCTCCCATGTCTCAAGGGGTGAGACAAACCTCCTCTAGGCCTTGGATCAACTACCACACCAGATGGTGAATGTTAGGCCAACCAAGGCACACTGGTCCAAGTGCATCATCTCGTGAATAAGTTGGGGCAATGAGCAAACCGTTGAAGGTGTTAAAGGTGCCCATGGCGTGAAATGATGCTTTGCACATGATGGGAGTCCCATGGCTCTCAACACTTCACCTGAGGGTGTCAATATGATCCTCTGGTGGACTTGGGCCCTAATTAAGTTTCCCAACCCATGATGAAACCACATGCTAATTACATATAGTGTCCAGTGTTGCATCCTCACCATTAGGTACAATAATTCATTAATGCATCTAAGTGAACCAAGCTTGTTAATCAAGGGCACATTGAAACTTCATATTGGGCTTCCCTTCCAAATTTGAAGTTTTAAACTCGCAATAGTGTTACATCCCTAGGGAGGAGTGGTTAATAAACAACCCTATTAGGTGTTCCCAGCGCCTAAGGGGAAAGACAGGTCCCTCATACATCTTTTAATTGATAGGTGGCATATGAATGATGATAAAATGGATGGGGTCACAGGGGTCTCAAGGCCAAATGCCATGGGGACAAGGATAGCAATAATGAGGGATGTCCACATATTGGGGTGGGTGTATAGATGTAGGAGGGAGCAATCGTGGATACATGAGTTACCCCAACCTTTGTTTTTCCACCCCTCTTTATTTTCCTTTTTCCTTTTCTTGATTTTTCTTTGTATTCTACTCGGGGCTCCGAGAAATTACAGCATGTTGTGTATGATGTGAAGCAATTATTACCCCCTTAAGGTGGGGCAGTTCATCGCCCACTAGTGGTTGGGACATACATGGTTTCCTTAGCGATGTAGGGGTACTCATGGGGCCCTATAAACTAGGGTGATGGCCATGATAAGTGGTGGATCTCATGTTTGTCTTTTGCCCACGTGCTATATTAAATGTCCCGACTCCCAACCATCTTTTGCATTTTATAATATTATTTTATTTTGTTTCTTTCTTGTGGCCATGATATGATTTTAACGTTCTTTTAGCTACATCAACCTTTGGGGCTCCAGGCCTCACCCAGCTATGTGGTCAAGGGGAGGGGGAAAGCCAGTGCCTTGTGGACCCAAAGAAAAAAAACGATGAAATAGGGTTTGTAATGTGCAAAGGGAAATGAAAAATGTGGAACAAGAAAATAGGACCATGCCACCAAAATTGAGGTTTCCCAAGTAGTGCCCTTCCTAAAACCATAGGTCAATAGGGGAGATCCCATAGGACTAGGATTAAGTATTAACCCCCCATTTAAGGTGAGGAAACAAAACCTTGGTCAAATCCCTTCCTTCTTCCAAGTCACCCAACAATCCATGCCCAAAATGCCCAAGAAAAACAAGCATAATCACCCAATTGCATAAGGAAAAACATTCCTTTTGGGTTGGATTGCCTACCTTCTAACATATGCTCTCGACAGATGGGCAAGGGGATATATGAATGATGCAGGGAGTGGAGATCAAATGGCACAACATATTAGCTACATCAGTGGCTGTCAGGGGTTGTTGGCTACCAGCAGAAGAGATATCTAAGAGAAAATTTCTCCTATGGGTTCACCCACTTTTGGTGGGTAACATCTGGCTCCAACTAGGACATGAGCTCTTTGTGTAGTGCATGATCAATGTACTAGAATAGGGAAGTCATGAGAACACTAGCAATCCTCTAGGACCGCAGACCTATATCCTACACATCACAAACAATGTCGGACGCATGTGTCTTGAGCGTACTTTTATCGCCCATGTTTTCATAACGTAATAAAGCCATATAGGAAAGTAAATCTACACTAAGATGCAAGTCTAATCTAAATGCACCTACTCTAGCATGAGAATATGATATGATGATAGTAGCTATGCAAAATCAATATGCAATGCATTCTACTCTAACATGCATGCTACATTATGGCATCATGCAAGTGCTAAGTATAGTCATATAGCCAACGTAACAAGCATATAATTAGATCAAGATCATATTTCCCACTCCTATGATCAATTATGATATATATTTGAAAGAAAATATGATAATCATGACACTTATATGCCAAGTCACAAGAGTGGGAGGTGGGAAAATAAGGCGACCATGAATCATGCAAAGGGGCCATGGGAAAAGGGGAAGAACATGAATCAGGTCAGACCCATCAAATCATTCCCTTGACCATAAATATGGAGAAATCAATGACCAGGCCCAAGCGCTCCTTCTCAAAAGTATCTTTGGTGATATAAAGATGAAGGGATGGCTGGCATGAAGGATCACAACAAATAAGTTGCTTTTCCTCATAACCATATTCAAAAGGGGAAAATGACATAGGCTCATCATCATTAATGATCACGCATTGAGGAATGATAAGAGAGTCCATGGATGACTTGAATACACCTCTAGGATCATAGGGAAGGAAAGGAAAGACAAGGTTTTTATTGATATCATCATCAGTATCATAGATAGGGTCCTTATCAAAACGATGGCTAGTGATCTCCCACTTCCCTTCTCCAATATGAAAGTAATCACTAATGTCTACGTCCAAGGGGTTAATGGGGTCATCTTTCTCAAGGTCCTTGATATATACAATGTTAGAGATAACGTCCTTGAAAAAGATGGCGCTATCTTCAATTCTACTTTCTAAGGAACCCTCTTCATCAAAATCTTTATCACACTCCCATTAAAGATATCCCTTAATGTCTTCATCAATGATCTCATGTTGATGACCTAGAAAGGGATCCTCCGCTTCCTCATTATCCTCATATTCAATGAAGGCTTCCTCGTGAAAATCAATATCTAGTGTTTGGCATGCTTGATCCTTAAGACCTTCATCAATATTCTCATCCTGATGATCCAGAGAGGAACCAAGTTCAACGTATTCTTCTTCAACCGCATCAGCGTACTGAGTGAATTTTTCCTCTTGGGCTATATCCAAGATTTGACATGATTCTTCAACGTTTTGAAAACTTGGTCCTTTATTCAAAAGGAAATATACAACCAACATAGAGAAAAAGGAAATGCTTCTAGACTCACATTATTCAAGCCAATCTGTATATATACCAATAGATATAATAAACAATTCAATCTCATCACTAGGTTGAATTATGTTGAATCTAGAAGTATACCTTGTGAAATTACTATATGATTGGTTGCTGAAAGTGGATCCCCATTAAATATTGGCACAACCTTCATGTATTCCAATTTTGGGTATTGTGGTATCCATGTTATATCCAAAGCAGGAAACAACTCGATCAACATGTTTTTGGTCTCTATATATCAATGAAATTGGAGTCTCCATGGTGAATGAAAATTGCCTTCAAGAATGCTTGCATCACCCTACAAGCATTAAACTTTGAAGCTCAACAAAGAACAAGGGCGTCGTTCCTCCAATGGAGTCGCCTAATAATGACTTATATTGTCATTAGGGAAAAAGGTAAATATTTGACAAAGGTAGACTCACTTCTTCCCCAGCAACAGCGCCAAAAATATTACCACACAATCTAGTAGGCCCTAAGGAGGGAAAGCCTATAGGACAAAGAACTAGACTAAGTGACAATAATGGGACAATAGCCCACTGTCACCTCAGCCAATGTCCCCTACTCTTTACGGACTTTCATAGATGGGAGGAGTCCCTATAGGATGATAATCACCTTTTAATAGATATTTTAAGGTTTATGGTGTTAGGTGATGAGGTAATAATTCTCAAAGAAAGCTTTATGTGATAATATGACACTTTAAAAGGTATTTCACTCCCTCTAAGAGACCTAGAAAGAACTTACACGACATCTAGTGTTTCGTGAATTATCTTGGACAAAGGTACGCCCGAGTTCAAGACAAGGATGCGAAAGGGCTTCTTATGATTTACTTCACCAAGTACTAGGCTCATACAACCCTCAAAGAAGTCTCGAAGTTAAGGAGATACAAGCTATGGTTTCCCTCTTAGGGCACACCTAGGGCAAGAGATTTTATGAATGAAAACCAATTGGATGCTTGCCAAACTTTGAGGTATTGTAGATAAGACTCTAAGGTTGATTCCTATGCTCCTGGAATTCACCAATTCTTCCTCTAATGCCATTCGCTCTATGCCCTAGCCCAACAATCCTATTCAAGGGGACCCAAATTTAGAAGAGAAAAATTATGTAGAAGATTTGTGTTTCACCACCAAAGTCTTGGACCAATGCCTTGTCTTTGTTGAATTTCCACAACCTTGGGTCTAGATTAGAGTCTTAAATCACTAATGCTACCAAACCAAGAATCTCAACCATGAACTACTTTGCACAGCGGAAACTATAAAGCAGTAAATTGTTGATTTGTGATAGCACCGGATGTGCACTAAGTCTCAAAATTTGCAGGGAGGCTTAGGCACATGTTCCAAAGAACCCAAAAATAATTTTAGAAAATTCCACTCAGATTATGTTTATGGAAATAATTAATTATTTTTAATGGGACCCTAAGTCTAAACTTAGGAAATTAAAATAATTAATGAATATTGATTAAAACAGAGTGTGAATCTTCTTGAAAAGTCAGAGATCAAGTCAAGTTAATCTTAGTCGTTGATTCACGATTTAATCTCGAGCGTTGAAGACTCAACGAGAATATTATAAGGACTTGACGGATTTTTGGAACAGACATCGGGAGAGAAAATCTAGAGATCGAAAGTCTTTAGTGAGCAGTGCTCAAAGAGAAAATCGATCAAGAAGATTTTTGCAGAGGGGTAGAGATAATTGTCGGTTGGAGATTTTCCTGAGCAGGGAATACACTGCAAAGAAGACATAGAGCAGTACATAGTGAGGCAGCTTAGAAGCTACGCAGAGCCTACACAAAGCCAGCAGAGGCACCGTAGTAGCCTTGAGGAAGTTCATGATTCAACTGAGGATCAGTCAAATCCAGTGCCGGAGAGTCGAGGTGAGAGACCCAAAGAGGCCAGAGGATTAGATTCAGCCAGCAGAAGATCCAGCCAGCAACAGTGACGCAGTCCCCACACAGAGTGATGCAGTGACTGCGCAAAGATTGCGCAGAGGTAGCGGAAGGCTTGTTAGTTCGGGTTTTGGCCAGTTTGAACTTCTAGTGTCAGTGTGAGGTAATCTCACTAGCTCTTTATCAGTTAGATTCTCTGTGAGGATTGCCAACAAGGCATCCCAAATTGTATTTAGAATTACTGCATAATAAATAAACCCTCAGTTGTTGCACCGGTTTTCCCGCATTGGGTTTTTCCGGGGACATTAGTCCAAAAACAATGGTGTCATGTGTCTATGATTTATGCTTGCTCAGATCTTGTTTCCGCACATTTATTTTCCACGGTTTAATTTTGTGAAGGTTGTAGTGTATGGGTTTCAGTATTTACCGTAGAAAACAGTAAATAACTTGTTCAAGTAATTACAAGTAGAATATTTTTCATCAGTTGTTGCAGTAGGATTCCAGATCTAGGAATTTTCATATGGTATCAAAGCTTATTTAGCAGTGCAGGAGCAAGAGAGCAAATCCAGTAGATCCAGCGTTGAAGAAGAAGTCGGGGATCAAAGAGTTGCTTAAGCAACAGATCAATCTCCCCAGTGATTGTGCAGTCCAAGCCAGGAGGGCTAGATCTGCAAGGAAATCTCTCTCTGAGTGAGCCGACAGAGAGGTAGGATTTTCCAGTTTGCAGTTTGTCAGAGGCAGAGGGAGCAGCGCAGCAGATTCAGCGCAACAAATTCAGCACATATCAGCAGCTGGTGGGACGCAGTTTCTGTGAGGCAATGATTGTTGGTGCAAAAGAGAGTAGTTGAAGACACATTTGGGTATTTCTGACCTCAGAGAGTTTCTTTCCCAAGAAACTCTGATTTCCCGTGCAGAATCAGCAAAGTTCATGACTTATTTGGTTACTCCAGCAGGGAGTGCATAGAGCCAATTGCGCAGAGGTTTAGAGGCAGCCTAAGTCACCTGATACAGGGATTCGAGATTCGATGGATACAGGGATTCGAGAATCGGATTCGGGATACGGTGACCCCCGGAACAGGACACTTCTAGGATGCAATACGTTATATATTATTTTATTAAAAAGTATATATATATATATATATATTAAAAATTAGATATTTTTTACACAAATTCATTGATTCAAACATAGATTTAAGATCTTAGATACTCATACATGATACATTGAAATTTGATACATTGATACATCATACAATTGTCAAATTTACTCAAAAAGACAAGATAGTAAGATACTGTAGTTTTCTCATTAAGTCATCAGAATCAAAATGTGTTACATAAGTACACTACCAATGGCAAATAGAAATAGAAAATACAAAAAAACTACAATCTACAAGACTACAAGCCTGAAGCCTCAATGACTCAGAGTCAATGAGTCATCAATCCTCATCATCATAATCAGCATCATTGTCCTCATCCTGATCATCATGCTCACCACTTCTCTCCTCTGTTGCATCCTCTTCCTCTGTCATCTTTGCATCTGCTGGTGTGGAGGATGACGCCTCTACTGTATCAGCATCATCAAATGTGACAGGCTCTAGCACTGGCGCATTGAGATCCAAGTTGGCCAATGCCAACTCAACACTGTTGTCCAGACCCATATCATCAGGAAAGACATCCCACATTTTTGTCTTTCCCTTCAACCAATCCTCCCTCTGCCTGTAGATGAGACGAAGGTTGGTGTGCACATACACCATTGTCTCTGCCCTGGATTGCTCAAGCCTGCTCTTCTTCACACTATACAAATTCCCATATGTGCTCCAATTCCTCTCGCAACAAGAGGATGAAGTCACCTGAGAGAGGAGCTTCATGGCTAACTGCTATAGAGGAGGGCTTGTTGCCCCATGAGTTGCCCACCAAGAATAGGGCTTCTTAGCCCCCCTGTCTCGAATCACATCATAGCCTGCAAATCGCCCAGTGCCAGTGGAAAACTCTGCAAAGGCATCCTCCACCTCATCAAGGGATGCCCCCTCCTGAAAAATCCTCCTCAATGAATCTTTCCTCCCCTGTGAGAATTTACCATCCATGTGAGGAGGGAATCTGCGGGAAGGTCCACCATTCAGCCACTCATGGCTGTAGTATTTTGGGTTCAAGGAGTGAGCCAAACAATGTAAAGGTGTGCAATTCTTGCCCCATTTGCTGACAAGAATATCATGTATGCTAGTGAAGAAGGCCTCTGGTGATGTCTCATACTCTGGGCACTAACTCTGTAAAACCATGGTCCTCACAGACTCAATCATGGAATTCCATCCCTCATAAACCTCTCCTAGGATGGGTTGGTTTATATCTACAAATCGAAGCAAGGAAATGATAGGATCCATGATCTGAATAACTAGATCTACCTTCTCCCACCATAGATCATCCAACATTGTGTCCTTCACTTTCTTTGAGGCTGCTTGATCCGTCTTTCTCCAAAAAATACCAAAACTCTGAAATAACCATGGCCCCAAGAGCGGTCTTGACCTCCCTCAACCTCTTCAACATGATGAATGAAGAGGCAAACCATGTATCCGCAATCTTCAACAATGATAGATTGTTGTACTCCTTGTAGATAGTGAGGGCATTTGTATGGTTTTGTACAAAGTTGCGGATATGCCGTGCATCCTCAATAATGACTCCAATCCAAAGCACATCAGAGGCAATAGATTTCAGTGCCAAGTTCAATGAATGGACAATGCAAGGTGTCCAAAATATTTGTGGATATTTTGCTTCCACAATCATGCCAGAAGCCTTGCAAACACGTGCATTATCTGTAATGATTGCACACAAGAATCGACACCTACATCTTCAATAATTTTAATAAATAACTCACCCATATATTGTGCATCCTTGTATTGTCCAAGTGCATCCACTGCTTTCAAGAAAACTAGACCATTCAAGGATGACACCATGAAGTTGATGAGTGGGTGGCGTGCTGGATCTGTCCATCCATCAAAAACAATGCTAACCCCAGATGTTGGCCATGCTGATTTAATAGGCTCAAGCATTTTGTCCACCTCTTTCTTTGCCTTTGTCAACAATGTGGTTCTGAGCTTCTCTGACCCGGGAGGCACATACCCTGATGGAGCCCCATGACTAAGAGCTCGACACATCTCAATAAATAGAGGTGATCGTGCAACATTAAAGGATATGAAGTTCTGATAGAAAAAAAATGCAATGGTGAGATCAAGCTCTTCCTTCTTCTCTTTTTGAAAAATCTTGTCCATTGGACCAACTACAGTTGCCTTTCTCTTTGTTGATTGTCCCCTACTAAAACCCTCAAAAGGAAACTTGTTGCTGCTTTTCCTTAAGAATGGAAGGGGGTCATCATTCTTGTTTTGTTTTGATTTTGATGCCACAGTTGCCGCACCAACAAATTGCTCTTTCTCCAATTCCTTCTTTTGTGGCAATTCAATTGTTGTACAAGATTGAATGCCACAACCTGGCAAACCCAACAAATGAGCTTTCACACGGAAATATGTGGAAATGAAATGGTCGTTGCATATATCGCACTTCCATGAACAATTTCCTCCTCCCTTTCCTTTTTTTCCTGGCCTTGCCTCTCTTGTCACATATTTCCACAATGGGTATTTGGGGTCATGAGTTTGTTTTCCCTGTACATTTGAAGCTGCTGTTGCAGCCCCACTTCCAATAGATGGAATACTTGCAGACCTTGATGAAACAGGGACAGGAGGGGCATCTCCAATGGGGACATTCTTCTCCTTTCTTTGCCCCTGTCTTGCTGCCTTTGATTGAGCCATGAATACTGTAAAAAATAAACAAAAATGACCAAATATATAAAACATATGCACATGCAAACACTAACAACAAACTAAATGCAAAATATAGAGGGACAGTGCACTTACCGGATGCTCAAATCTCTTTGAAAAAACTCCCTTTCTCCTTGCTAACCCTTGCTCCTTGCTCACTTCACAAACAAATATCAGTGAGAAACAATGAGAGAAATCGGACTTTTATAAGTCAAACTCGCACTTTTCGGCCGCTCGAATCCGGCTGTACGGGATTCGACCGTATCTGTACAGGGTATGGTCGGGATTCGACATACTCTGTATGAATACAGCTGAATCCGGAGATTTGGGTACGAATCCCTCCATATCGTATCGGATACACCGGATTCGGGATTCTTGCCCCCCCCCCCCCCCCCAAAGAATCCGATTTCATAAGAGGCAACAAATCGACAATGATTGGGTGAGATGGCGGCCAATGGGTTGCATGACCAAGACTGATTGGAGGGTGCCTCCAACTACATAACCTAGAAGGCAAGGATCTCCTTCCTTCTAGATGAACATGACCTCCAGACCTTTATTGACATTGCACAAGCTGAACCGATAGATGTCGTTGTTGATTTGAGGTAGCATCGGATGTGCTTTAAGTCTCAAACTTTGTGGAGAGGCTTAGACACATGTATTCCAGATAACCCAGAAATCGTTTTGGGAAATTCCACCCAGAGAGTTTTATTTAATAAATTAATTATTTTTAATGAGACCCTAAGTCTAAACTTAGGAAATTAAAATCATTAATGGGTATTAATCTAAACTATGGGTGTAACTTCTAGAAAAAGCAGATCAAGTCAAGAAGTAATCTTAGCCGTTGATTGGAGATCTAATCTCGGTCGTTGAAGTCTTAACGAGAAAACTATAAAGAAGACTTGAGGGTCATTTGGAAAAACACACCGAGAGATCAAGAGATCGAATTTTCTAAAGTGAGCAGTGCTCAGAGGAAAACTTTGATCGAGAGATTCTCATGCAGAGAGGGGCAGAAGCAGTTTTGGTCAAAGGATCTTCTCTGGGGCCAAGAATACTCAACGAAGAGGCAGAGAAAGACGCAGAGGAGACAGCGCAGTGCCCAGAGAGGGTGACGCAACACCCGGTGAGGGTGACATAGGGCCACAAAGGCCACACGCAGAGGCAGTGCAACATTCCGAGCAAAAGTCTGAGATTTTGCTGGGAGATGAGGGTTCTGAGCCGAGAAGGCTGGAATCAAGTTTCCTGAAAGCGGATCAATTCAGCAAAGGAGGTGACACAGTCCTTCAGAAGGCCCCACACAGGCCTATGCAATTATTGCGTAGAGGGTGTCGGGGTTTCGTCAATTCAGCTACCGGATTAGCCAGGACTTGCAAAGTGAGGTAATCTCACAAATTTTCTTCTGCCGAGTGATATTCTCTATACTGGATTGCCAGCAAGGCATCCAGAGATTGTATTCAGAAACAATTGTTGCTTAATAATAAAACCCTCAAATCTGTTGCACCGGTTTTCCCGCATTGGGTTTTTCTAGGGACGTTTGTCCAAAAACAACGGTGTCCTGTGTGATGTATTTCTTTATTGCTTAGTTTCTTGTTTCCGTATATTAATTAATTAAGTGAAGGCTGCAGTAGTAATTTACTTCAGTATTTCCAGTAGAACACTGCAAATAACTTGTTCATTAAATAACAAGTAGGTGAAGTATTTTCAGTTGGTTGCAGTAGGATTTCAGACCTAGAATTTTCATAGCCGCACCATTGAGAACCTTCAAGAAGAACATGGCTAAAACCAAAAGGTTGATCCTCAACGGAGTGAAGGATCATATTGTTTCTCACATTTCTGGCAAAGGGATAGACAAGGAAATGTGGGATGCGATCTAGACTTCAAGAGAACCAAGATCAGCTGGCAGCTATGGGATCACCTTCTCAGGCCATAGAGATGGTCAAACTGGCCCTCAATTCAGTGTCTGAAGACTATCAGGTCTTTGTCCAGAGCATTATGGGCAGGGAGAAGTTACCAGACTGGGAAACAATGTGGGCATCTCTTCAGCAAGAAGAGATGAGGAGAGATCTACTCAAGTGCAAACTTGATTGCAGCAGCAGCACTGGATCGAAGCCCAAGGAGGAGGAGGAAAATGCAGCCCTTGCATCAAAGGGGCGGTAGGAGCAGCAGAGACGAAAAAAGGACATCTCTAAGATCTGTAGAAATTTTAATACAATTATGTATTGTCTGGATTCTCTTGATTTAACAATTATATGCCACTGTTAAATACAGAATCCTTCTACTTAAATCTTTGGGGAAATTTAATCGCCAATTGCAAACACATGAAGAAAGATCAATCATACATAACACAGATGTTTTTACCGGGAAAGCATAAAGCTAAAAACCCCACTATCATATATTATGTATATATCATGGATCATTAAACAATCTCCTACAAAACTCTAATCCAAGAGCTCTCAGTACAATATACAATCGTCTCACACTGTCATACAAAAATTGGCAAATACATGCGCCAATTTACTGCCTCCTGACAGCCTGCTTCCACTGCGCAATCCCTGATGGTCAAGAACCTTTGAATGATTAATTCTAGCCTGCCTTGACTGCGCAATACTCATAGGCAACTCCAATGTGTGTGTGGTTGCATGAGTGCACCCACTAATGTCACAACTGATACTCAAATTGTCCCTTTCACCTATCTCTCAACTGGGTCTGCACTGGATCTAACATGCATGTAGTTAACAGTAGTAAATCTTCAGTTGCATGTGAATTAATTTAATATTTAATTCACTGATCTCTCACTAGCGTTTCTTTAGTTACAACTAGTTACAAGTAGCACAACTGAGTTTAACTCACTTAACTGAGTTAAACTACTTTACAACTCACATAACTACACAACTCTGTTACAACTAGAATCACTCTGTTACAACTCATGTCCACTTGCATGTCCCACCAACCAACCTTAGAATTCGTAATTCCTTTAGCTAACTGGTTTGCCACATCAGTTAACTGAAATCAAGTGCTTCAAGAAAATAGATTATTATTTATTGTCTAATTATTATTAAGAGATAATAATAATCGACATGCATTCTATTTTTAGACATGTGATTCACGAACAGATTTCACACATGCATTCCAAAAATAAACGCCCATCCATAAATATAATTTTCTCAACCATCTATAAATAGACTCCCGCTATAAATAGACTTTGCTCAACATTCTAAAAATAGACATACACCTAAAAATAGTCTGTGTGGGCCCCACCTAGCGTAGGTGCTTAATTTTTACTAGGATCAAGGATGTTGTTTCCGGATGCCAATTTCACTGTTTCTTGTTGCAAACTTCAACAAGATCAAGTGCTTCTGATGTGGCAAGATGGGACATTACGCCACATAGTGTCCTCTCAAGGATAAGGACAAAGATGAGAAGCATGATCCGCCGGGTGCAGCTACGAAGATAGAGGAGGAGATATTCCCCATGATTGCCCATATATCGCCAAGGGAGCATTGGGGTGATCTGGAGCTGTAGTTCAGCAGAACTGCAGATTGGGCAGGATCCTTGAGGAGTCCACCTCTCGGATCATCGCCTTGCTACGGGAGCCCAAATCAGAGGTAACACGATGGACAAGTTTCAATTGGTGCAGAGGAGTGCAAAAGTGACATCACAATGGCTAGATAGCGCCAGAGACTGAGCAGCACAGAGCAAGGTTAGAAGAAGTGCAAGAAGGCACAGTGCAGAGTCAGCAGCAGAGCAGAGGCTTCAGAGGGACAGTGCAGAGACTAGCAGCAGTCAGATCTTCAGCACGAGATGTATCCTATTGAACACTTAGTTCAGTTTTGGATGTTTTTCTGTTGTAGTAAGTAACCAAGTTGCAATGCAGTAGCAGTTGGCAGCAACATGCAAGGTCAGCAGCAACAGGGATGCAGCAGCGCAGTGTTGGTGGGCAGCAGTGTCAGACATCAGCAGCGCAGAGGGAGATGTTACAGAATCAGAGTAGTACTTCAGACAGTTGTATTGCTAGAGCACATTCCTCGCTAAGAGGGGTTTTGATTTGTTATAGCATCGACTGTGCTCTAAGTCTCAAAATTTGCAGGGAGGCTTAGGCACATGTATTCCAAAGAACCCAAAAAAGATTTTGGAAAATTCCACTTAGATTATGTTTTATTGAAATAATTAATTATTCCAAGTCTAAACTTAGGAAATTAAAATAATTAATGGATATTAATTAAAACAAAGTGTGAATCTTCTATAAAAGTCAGAGATCAAGACAAGTTAATCTTCGTCGTTGATTAACGATTTAATCTCAGTCGTTAAAGACTGAACGAGAAGATTATAAAGACTTGATGGATTTTTGGAACAGACATTGGGAGAGAAAATTTAGAGATCGAAATTCTTTAGTGAGCAGTGTTCGGGGAGAAAATCGATCAAGAATATTTTTGCAAAGAGGGGCAGAGATAATTGGTGGTTGGATATTTTCCAGAGCAAGGAATACACTGCAGAGAAGATAGAGAGCAGTACGCAGAGAGGCAGCGTAGCAGCTACGCAGAGCTTGCATAGAGCCAGCGAAGGCAACGTAGTAGCCTTGAGGAAGTCCATGATTCAGCTGAGGATCAGTCAGATCCAGTGCTAAAGAGCCGGGGTGTGAGACTGGGAGAGGCCAGAGGGTTAGATCTAGCCAGCAGAAAAGCCAGCCAGCAACAGTGACACAGTCCCCACGCAGAGTGACCCAGAGACTACGAAGTGACTGCACAGAGGAAGTGGAGGGCTTGTTAGTCTGGGGTTTGGCCAATTTGAGCTTCCAGTGTCAGTGTGAGGTAATCTCACTAGCTCTTTGTCAGTCAGATTCTCTGTGAGGATTGCCAACAAGGCATCCCAAATTGTATTCATAATTACTGCATAATAAATAAACCCTCAGTTGTTGCATTGGTTTTCCCGCATTGGGTTTTTCCGGGGACATTAGTCCAAAAACAATGGTGTGTTGTGTCTATGATTTATGCTTGCTCAAATCTTGTTTCCGCACATTTATTTTCCGCAGTTTAATTTAGTGAAGGTTGTAGTGTAGAAAACAGTAAATAACTTGTTCTCATCAGTTGTTGTAGTAAGATTTCAGATCTAAGGATTTTCACATAAATCACATATGCACAATATACACAGTTTTAAACAAAATTGTACAATAATGTACAATCACCAATCTTCGTTATATTAAACCAAATCTGAATAATACAACAATCTATGGTATACAAGATTCAATGACAAACTTGGCTGCAACTCTTCTTTGTCATATCTTGTCCTGCCAGTCCTTTGCGCCCGTACAGCTCACTAGTAGTGCCTTAGTCCATCAAGGCCACTACACATCGAGACTCCAGGAGGGCTACCACCTAACACTGGTGCACGTCCATCTATGAAGTGTACATGGGCTAATCCAATTTGCTCTCTAGGTTGGCCAATACCCGAGCTCCAAATTGCCAGGCTAGCAACAACTTTCGTCCATCAAAGTGTTGCACTTCAGCACCTATCTTCACCCAACCATCAGCCGCTCTTCGTCCTTCAAGATAGCTCGTCTAGGGCTACTTTGGGTCGCCAACATGCTACCCTCCAATAGAGCTACGGCACCCAATCCAGTCATTGTTGAATCTACTACTAAGATGACGCTTCACCACCACGGAATGTCATCTACTTGGCATCAACAGGCTGCAACTTCACCATCCAAAACACGGTCAACTCCTTGACCCAATACACCTTCAAAATATTGTTGTTCACCTTGTTGCACTGTTGTAATCCTGCATCACTGGTTAGGGCATCACCTACAACACTTAACCTCCACGCAAATCAACAAACAAGCCCTTCTAGGGTTGCGGTCCACTTTGGAAGGGCTTCTCCCATGCCACGATGCCTCTTTAGGTTGTTTTCCACACTTGACAGCCCTCCAATTTGGCCCAGTTGTGTGCTATGGCCTGCGGCCTAGCACAACAGCTATCCTATAGCTTCCATCGCCTTCAAAACTCCACCAACTTCCCTCAAAACAGGGGTCCCTTGCTCCTTTAGTCTGTGGTCTTCCTGCCCAGCAAATCGGCCCCTTGAACAACACCTTACAGCCCTTACATCATCACGCTGTCACCTACAAGCAAACAGAAATACCATGTTGCCTTAGCATCCTCTCCACAATGTCCTTTTAGCCCTTCTAGTTGTGGCTAGGCCTCACGAAAATTTCAAAGCTCTTCTTGAGCTGTATTGCAAACACTTGGATGCTCAAATGACATGTTTTCACCCTTAATTTATAGACAAATAAGGGGCTCCAACGAATCATGAAGAGACACACCTAATGGAGTGTTTACACCAAGCCTACGTGACTTGGCAACCAATAATTACCTTGTCAACTTCAACAATTCATTTCTCTCTAACGACAACTCGGATTCGGATGATTCTCGATGCGTTGGAATCGTATCACCAAGCACCATCATCCTAATCCATAACATGTCATATCTCCATCACGGTTTTGGCCCAAATCACAATGGGTGAAAAACCCCACACTTGGGTTCCAAGTCCACAAGCCGCACTTGTGGTGCTTTGCCCTCCAAACCCTGAACCCTAGGGCTTGGTGTACCTCCCAAGCTACACAAATCAGCAGTCCTTTGGGCATATGGAGTCTTAGATGCTTTACGTTAGCCAAAAATCTCCTTGTGTAGGTCAATAATTGATGCCCTAGGTAACAACTGTCAAAAATTACCCACACAAGAATTATGGAGTTTTATGGAGAAAAACAATATTTCACGACTATGAACATTCATCACATGTCATGTCATGAGTAACATATGCAATTTCCAACCAAATAGCTTTCAAAAATTAATCTTCAACAATTAGGGCACAATATAGCATTAATCTAGTTGCAACAATTCCATACATTAGATATTATTTCAAGAGAAAAATTTCAACAAAAAACACTTACAAGATGACAATATGATATATCAATCCACAATTCAAGAATTAGCTCCAAAGAAGATCAAAATTTCAGCTCCAAAATATCAAAATGCAGCCAAGATCATCCAATAGCCAATCCAAGAACAAGTGTGAATTTGCCAAGAAAGTCAAAATTTTGAAGTGTGATGATGATCCAATACAAATAAAGTTATGTTCTATTTATATGAGTACTACTAGGTCAAATTATTAGTCTAAGCCCCTCAATATTATGAAAATGGGCAAGATACATCCCTTGGTCACAAGTTGGCCAAGTAGCTTTACAAAATTATGAATTAGCCATCCAAATGCAAGCCAAAATGATGTCGTCATGCTGATGTAGGGTCGTTGGAAGGCCATGTTGAGTTCTCTTTGTGCCAAAATGTGCAAGAGGGCTCCATAAATCTCGAACTAGGGGATGCCCCTAACTCTCCATGCAAATCATCATGTGGGGCCCCAATTTGTGTTTGGGGCACAAAATTGGTCTCATGGGTCTCCCGATGATAGAATAGCCTACAATGCTCCAATATTTAGGGCTTTGATGATGGCACTTGTCCTCCCATGTTTCAAGGGGTGAGACAAATCTCCTTTGAGCCTTGGATCAGCTACCACACCACATGGTGAATGTTAGACTAGCCAACGCATACTAGTCCAAACCCATCATCTCGTGAATAAGGTGGGGCAATTCACGAGGGTAATGTAGGTGCCCATTGTTGATTTTCCACAATCTTGGTGTCTAGGATAGAATCTTAAATCATTGACGCTACCAAACGAAGAATCACAACGAGCCTACTTTGCACAGCGGAATATAAACAACAATAAATCTACTAGTGCACAAAATATAGACAAGTTTTTACATAATTTTGTACAATAACCCAACTTCTTTATATTAACCCAATTGAATAATAGAACATTCTAGGGCTCCCGTACTAGGGATAATGGCCCTCATACATCTATGGATACAAGATATACAACAACTAGGGCTTGGTGTCTGTCGTGATGACCACCAACCTGCCCATACAAGATACTCTAACTGTCTAGCTGATGTAGAGCTCCTCACAGCCTCTATCAATGCTCCAAGTCCATTTGGCCACTGAATCTTGGCTCAACAATCTGCTCTCTCGTTGATCATTCGTCCATCAACGCATCAACACATTGAGACTCCTGTTGAGTTGTTCACAACTCTATTTAAGAACAACTCACAACTTCCCACTACTGCTCCTCAGCTACTTAGGGACTTCAACCCACTATAGTCTTTCTGTGCTACTCCATTGAAGACTAACATAGGGCACAGAGGGTTTCCACCTATCACTGCAAGATGCCCATCTCTCACAATGAACACGGGCTAGGAGGACTTCCATTCTTTTGCTATACATGTCCTTCTCCACACACAAGCATAGGGCTACTCAAATTGCTCCTAGCTGATTAGACCCTTGAGCTCTTCTACTGCCACTCTAGCAACCACCTTAGTCCATAAAGATGGTGCACATCGGGCTCCAACTTGGGCAATTTCACCCTGCCCTCCAATGTAATATTCCTAATAGGAAATTAACAGTAATAATAACGCATCAATAGACATTAACAACAGCAAAAACAATTAAGCCAATAAAACACAAAATGGAGCCATAAAATCAAGTCTGAGCCATTTTATTAAACTGTTGTGAATGTGTACAATATGGGTGCTGGAATGATGGCACCTAGGCTTGCTCAAGGCAAGTTGAAGATGGCCATGAAAACAAGTTGAATCCACCCACACCAAAATACTCTGCAGTGCTCCAGCTTTGTGCAATCCTACTCAGAAATGTTGTTGTTGCTCCACTAGATCTGTTGGTTGGGCCTGGAATAATGCTCAGAAAATTCTGGACTTTTAACCCCAGCCTCTACTCACAAAACCCATAATAACCTGCGAAGGATTTGTGGAATAGCTGACCCCAGAAATTGGGCCTCTTGGGCTTGGCTCTCTGCGCTGCTGGACAATTCTGTGCACGTGGAAAAACTACTGCAAACTACTCCCAAAATGTATGCAATATCCTTGTTAGGAAGCTCTCAGCCTCCCCACCAATTGCTAGCTCCAACTTCCCTATAATCCTCAGCTCCCAAATGATCTCCTTCTCAGCACTGCGCTATTGGGACTGCTTTGTGCTGCCTCTAAAGATGAACTAGTTGTGAATGAGTCAAACAAGTCCCCACTGGATCGAAAAGGTTAAATCTCCTCCCTAGGCACTCGAAGTCCCCCGAAGCAGAGGTTGAGATTCCCGCTCGAGAACACTCAGTTGCTGAACAGCAATGGCAAACTTGGCAATAGCTCAAGAGTGCTCTGTCAAAAGACAAATTCGGAAATGATAGATCAATGAGTAAAAATGAATCCTCTTCCTTTTTGTCTCCAAAGGCCCAACATTCCTCTTGGGTCTTGTTGTCGCACAAAAAGTCTAGGCACCGCAACGACGGCTCAGATCGGGGGCTGTCACCCTGATCCCCAATCTCTCTATCTAAGTTGTCTCCTTGCAAGCTAAGGGAGGTAGACTGTAACGAAAATGAAGAAGGAGAATTGATTGGAAACCAACCAATTCAGGAGACACGGTTAAATGACCAAGTACTTGTTAAAATTAACGAGATTTTATGGATTCAATTAGATTTGAAGTTTAAAACCAGTGCCTTGTGGAGTCAAAAAATCCCGTTATGAAATTAAAATCAAGTAATTGATAGGTGACTGCTGCTATGAAAAATCAATCCACCATGATGATATTCGATAAAACACCCTCACAATTATGCATTAACAATGTTTTATAAAGACATGCAATTTACCATCACTTGAAATATTTTCAAAGTTGACTAAAGCAATTAATCACCAATTTCAAGCAACTTAAAACCACAATTAAAGATAGCTCAACGATCATCAACCATAGCTAAGCATGAAAATACTTCGAACCAACAATTTAAACTTCGAAACAAAAATATTATCATGAGAGAAATATCGAATTTAAATGTTAGACATTCTGAATTTAAATGATACTCTAAATAATTCCAATTCAGAAATATATTGTCAAGCTTTAGATAAAAATTTAAAATCCACCCTTGACTATGTAAAAAAAAATTTAATTTTTTGAGAGTTTCCCAAAGTTAAAAAATTTCATTTAAAATTTTTGGCCCTTTTTTAATTTTTATTTTTTATTTTTCCTTTTTAAATCTAAAGTTAATGCAACCACATGCTAAAAGTAAATAAATCTAAAATTTAAAAAAAAAATACTAAATCTAAAACTTTGGTTTTAGAAATCTAAAAAGAATAAAATAAAATCTCAAATGAAGAAGTTTAAAAAATTAAAAGATCGAAAAATCAAACTAAAACAAATTGAAAGTCGAAGGTCATAAAATTAAAGAAAGAAAACTAAAGGAAAATCAAACCCAAAAAATAAAGTCAAAACAACCAAAATAAAACAAGTCGAAGAAACCAAAGGGTAATGCTTCTTTGATGTGCAGGTCGATGAGGAGGGCTGTGGATAGGAGCTATGCCGCAAAGGCTGAGGGACGGATAGCGTGGACGAAACCGCAAGGAGGATAGCAGATGGACAGCGTGAAAGGAGGGTAGGGAGAACGTAGGGTATGCAGACAGCTTACGGGCATAGGCAGAGTACGGAGGGCAGGGAAAAGGAGTGTGTGCAGACTGCGTACGGACAGAAAGGAAAAAGGGCTGCACAGCGATGAGGAATAGCAGGAATGAGGGATGCATACAGATCAAGCAAGAAAAATAACGCAGAGAATATGGCAGCAGATTGAGGAGAGGGAACGAGGAGCAGAGAAGAAATAGATGAGAGCTGAGGATGCGGCAAAGATCTGGGGCAGAGGAAAAGCGGTTGAAGGAATGTGAACAAGGAAAATCGCAGATTATGGCAGCCAACAAGGAGAAAGATGCACGCAGCAAAGATTATCTCAGGCAAAACTAGTGCACATGAAACTTCTTCTTCACCCAACAATAATTTTTACTAGTATAACTCAAATTTGAAAAATATTTATTTGAATGCACCTGTGATTTACACTTTTGAGGAAAAATAACACCCAGATCTGCAGGCAGAAATGATCCTGAGGCCATATCTTACCCTCCAGGCCCTAGATCTGGCTCAGATCCAAAAATTTCCTGAGAATCCCCCTGTAAAACCTGCACAAAACCAAAAAAACGAGGAATCCAAACCCAAAAATATGCACGGAAAATAAACCCTTAAACCCCAATGAATATTTGCAAATTTACAGTGCTATTTTACAGATTATAGACCCTCATGGCCAAATTTAAAGCCATTTTGCACAATTAATAAAAAGCGAAATTAAAAAAGGCACAAGCCCAAGAAGACCCTGTAAAAACAAAACTTCATAAGATAACTTTAGGAATTAGGAATCAACGAGCTTTTTCAGATTTTTTGAAATCTGAGTCGGCTGATCTAACTGAAGACTTCCCCAAACGCTCAAACCTTGAAAAATGATCTCTGCACACTTAGATCTGAATTTTAGATTGATAGAGATTTAAAAAAATAACCATGAGACCTTTCAGAAAAATAGATAACTGATATTTCCGTCAAATCAAAATGCAATTTTAGAAACCCAGAAAACTGCACAAGATACATGTATGCAAATCAATCCATAAAGGCCATCGATCATCAAAATGCCAATAAAAGTAGCACAGTTTAGAGACAATATCACCACATAGATCTAGAAAAGGAACACCAAAGTTTATAACCCCAAAGTCTTTATGCTTTATTCCTCAAAAAATTACAAGAGCTTCTGAGAATAAGTGCACGATTCAAAGATCGGGTACCAATGACATACAAAGACCTCTAATTTATAAGATAAAATCTCCAACCGCTAGTTTGGTTGATCCTTGTCAAAATAATCTCGACCGTCGAAAGATTTAATTACCTTTTAATCTGGACCGTCAAAATTATAATTTTGAAGAAATTCGAATTTATTATTTAATTCCATTTTAATTAACTCAAAAATAATTTTTTTGAGTTAATTACCTCAAAATTTTGACTTTGACTTAACCATCAAGGCCCAAGGGTCCAAAATTTCATGAAATTCTCAATATCCCCTTGGCCTGGGACCTTTAAAAATTTATTTTTTAAGGACCCACAAATTTTGCCTTTGAAGAATTTTAACTCACCTATGACTTAAAATTAATTAAATTTCTGGCTTAGGATTTTTTATTTAATTTGGCCAGAAAATTTAATTAATTGACTGAGTAGAGATTTAATTATTTTTCCAACCCTCTTTACATAAGATAAATACATTTAGACACATAAAGGGGGAATACCCATTCGTATAGACCCTCAAATAGCTACCCAATTCTGCGACTCAAAACATGATCTAGTAGACCAAGTAGTTTGTAATAAAATAATCTAGCCAATTAGCTAGGATTATTCCTAAACTACTTTTTCAAAGACTCGATAGAAAACACTATGACTCACTTAGCATCTTGATGACAAAATCCATCCTAGCTTTGGGGTGAGGCTGGAGGGGAAAACTCTGTCGATCACTTGTGTCGAGAAACAAAAATGAATCGGTGATACAAAAAACCTCCTAAGATAGAAATCATCACCAAAATACTAGACTTACCTAGGTTGTTACATACATGGTGGTCTTACTTAGATCATTTACATCATAAACATGCAGAATGGGTTTACATCATTTATAAAATTGTCGTCTGACGATGAAATCTGAATAGCGTGAACACCTCGAACATGATGAATCCCATTTGAAAAAATGGGGGTGTACTGCTATGGGGTCGTTGACACAGAGTGGTCAACAGGCCCTACCAAGAGTTGCACTGCCCCTCCTCTAGCCACTCCTGCGTTGCCTTCCTCCAACAAACCACAGCGCTGCCTTCATGGATGGCGCAGTCCTTCCTCATTAGCTCATCCAACCCCCACCAAGGCCGCAATAATTTCCTCTTCAACTATAGGAAAGGACCATAGTTTTGCTTTAATCTAATTTGTGGGTCCCTGACCCACATCATTTCCGGCTAACATTAGAAAATACAAAATTATCTAAACTTTAATATTTCTAATTAGTAAAATTCCTAATTAGGAATATTGCATCCAACATACCATAAATGACCAATCCATTGTCCACACTTAGTCCATTCTCAAGCTGCCCTCCAACAGACCATGAGTGACCAATCCTTGTTGTAGCATTTGCACTCTGGTCAGGGCATCCTCACACTAGGATCACCCTTCCTCTTGGCTGCTAACAAACTCCTCAAATTTTCCTATGCTAGGACACCATTCACCTAGCCTCCAACCATCAATCAAGAGTCCATCTGCATCTCACTATTGTTGTCCTCTTTCCTTGGAATCTGTGTATGTACTATACTAGTTAGGGCACACCAACAGCCCTACACCACTGCTCAAAACTCTATGTATTCACTCCCACTAGTCTGCTCTTACTTCTTGTCCATTTTAGGCCCCACAAAATTGTTTTGGCCCTTGTAAGATCCAAACAAGGTACCCTACAGGTGATTGTCCATGACAGCAAGGCAATCTGCCCTCAAAACCAATAAAGGAGGCTTTGTTTGAGTTGCGGCCTCTTAGAGATGATTGTGGCTAGGTTGGATGGGCCTTTCTGGCCCCCTCGCACTCCCAAACAGTTCTACACAAGTTGTTGTAGCATCAACTACCCATGTGGGCCAACTAGAGTACCTAAACACCATGAAACATACACAAAACAACCCACAAACTTACCTTTGTTCAGCGGCTACGATCTGCACCTTTGGTCTACTCCAAAACTAGCCAAAACTAGTCCAAACTACCCTTATTGGATGCCTCTGACCTGCGGCCCTGTAGCTCAAGGAACTCGCACCCTAAACAGATCCAAAACAGTGCTCCTTGCCCTCTTCATCCTTTCTGAAACTCGCTACCAATCTCAGAGATATTCCTTTGATGTTTGATGCTTGTGATGTGTCTAAATGACTCCAAAATCACCTCAATTTATATCTAAATTGAGGGCTCCATTAAATCAACATGGTGGGTTTGTCCAATTGTCCAATAACTCAAGCGTACATGACTTGTCATCCACAAAACCCACCAGATGCAATAAAAAATTCATATCTCATCATAGACAACTCAAATTTCGATGATTTTCGATGCGTCTGGTTCGTCTTGGCATCCTCTATTATCTCCATCCATCACATGTCAAATTCTCTCCATGTTTTGGCCCCAACATCGATGGGTACAAAACCCCAAGCTTGGGTTTCAAGCCCACAAAATACTTTTGTGTGCCAATTCCTCCACAACCCTCAAGCCTAGGGTTTGGTACCTCCCAAGCTACAAATCTCAACACTCCCTCTTAGCGAGGGAGGTACTGCCAACACTAGGAAGTCTCCATCAACATCTCCGATGACACTAGCCCATCTAGCGTCCATCACTGCAGCATACTCTGTAGAATGAACCCTGTAATCTCGGTAGTGCCTCTGCCTCATCACAATTGAACCTGAAGATCCCAACCCTCCATAAGGATGCTCCCTTTGAAGCTAGACTCACTCTGAGCCTACACAATCTCCATTGGCTCAGTCTTGCATGGACTCATCCTCCTGTATAAAATATCACCCATTCTCATAATCTGATGAATACTATAGCCTGCCAATATTAGTCCATCACATGAAGCAACTCGATCAAACCAATATCGATGCCAAAGCAATCCTCGAGTTGTCCCAACGATCCATGGCAAATCAACGAAAGTCCATGATCAGCAATCTCCCCTACAACAAATTGTTGTTCACCAGGCTCTCCACCAATCCACCAGAACTCCCCGCCAATCTCGCTGCCAAGCCAGTCAAGACCACATCTCCATGTCTTTAGCTAAACCCTCTACTCCATGATCTAGACACCCACAACTCCCTTTGAGTTGCTTCATTGTGCACACTCTGATTCACTATCCCTCAAACTAGCTCAAACACGCTCTGATACCATGTTGATTTTCCACGACCCTGGTGTCTAGGATAGAATCTTAAATCACTGACACTACCAAACCAAGAATCACAACGAGGCTACTTTTCACAGTGGAATATAAACAACAGAAATCTGTGAAAATTTGTATTACACGAAATCCTACTGCAGCAACTGATGGAAAATCTTATATTTGTTATTTTACTTAACAAATTATTTACCGTGTTCTACAAGCAAATATCGAAATCCATTCACTACAGCCTACACAATTAAACTACAGAAGAAATACAAGTGTAGAAACAAATCTAAACACACATAGATCACACAACCATCTGACACAATTGTTTTCGGACTAATGTCCCCAGAAAAACCCAATGCAGGAAAACCGGTGCAGCAGATCTGAGGGTTTATGTTATTATGCAATAAATTCCGAGTACAAATCTATGATTGACGAGACAGTCAAATCATAAAGAGAAACTTACAAAAGAGATCCCGTGAGACAAATCTCACTCCTCCACGGGAAACTAGCATTGATCTGCACCAAGGCTGGACTGCCCTGCGCTGCCTCTACACAGTGACTGCGTCACAACTGTGGTTGCCCTCTTCCTTTGCGTTGATCTCACTGCTGGCTGGAAATTGAAGCCTACTGGTCCTCCAGAAATTCTCTCTGGGATCTGACTCTAGCTCTACGATGTCTCCTCAGTAGGAAAACGTCCTTCCCTCTAGCTCTACGCAGTGATTGCGTAAGCTCTATGTCACTGGCTCTTTGCGTTGACGTTGTTGCTCTCTTTGTCTATGCTGCTAAGTACTCTCCAGCTCAGGAAACCTTCCAACCAGTATTACTGCCCCTCACCGCAATCAAGAATCACTTAGATCTGATTTTCGTCCGAGCATTTGCTCCATCAAAAAAAATTGATCTCTAGATTCTTTTTGTCTTCACGAATGTATTTTCCAAATGACCCTTCAGGTCCTTCTTATAATCTTCTCGTTGAGGATTCAACGGCCCAAATTCTATCTCTAATCAACAGCTAAGATTAACTTTTGACATGATTCATTTAATCTAGATCATTCTCACTCATATTCTATTAATACACTTTAATTATTTTATTTTCCTAAGTTTTGACTTAGGGTCCCTTTAAAAATAATTATTTATTTCTATAGAATACAATCGGAATGGAATTTCACCAAACGCTTTTTGGGTTATTTAGAATAAATGTGTCTAAGCCTCTCCACAAAATTTGAGACTTAGAGCACATCTAATGCTACCCCAAATCAACACTCCCTCTTAGCGAGGAATGTGCTCTAACAATATGCCCTGCTGCATATTGTTCTGACTCTTAAGCATCTCCCTCTACGCTACTGATGTCTGACTATGTTGCCCATCAACTCTCTGCAAATGTTGCATTTGTACTACTGCTGACACTGCCACTGCTAACACTGCGTTTGTACTGCAACTCCCTCTGAATTTTGCATCCGTGCTGCTAATGACTCTGCCACTGCCAACTACTACTGTACTACAACACAGTTACTTACTGCAAGTCTGTAACTGAAAAAAAAAACATCCAAACTGAACAAATTGTTCAGTATGATGCATCTCGGTGATGAAGATTTGATTTTTTCTAACCTCTGCATTGTCCCTCTGAAGTTGTTGCGTTGTTGCTGCTCTGCACTATGTCCCTCTGCGTTGCTCAGACTCTGGGACTACTAACTACTGCGTTGTCCCTTCTCACTCCTCGGCATCAACTGGTACCCGTCCATCCTGCTACTATTTTTGGGCTCCCATAGCAAGGTGATGATCCGAGAGGTGGACTCCTCAAGGATCCTGCCCAATCTTGTAGATCTTTGGGTCTACAACTCCAAATCAGCCCACCTCCCTCCTGGAGGTATATGAGCAATCATCGCAAACTCCTCCTCTATCTTCATTGCTCCGACCTGAGGATCATGCTTCTCATCCTTGTCCTTCTTTCTGAGAGGACACTGTGTGACGTAATGTCCCATCTCGCCACACTGGAAGCATTTGATCTTTGACAGATCCTTCTTCCTCCTTCGCTGCTCTAGCTGCCCCTTTGATGCAAGGGCTGCATTTTCTTCCTCCTTGATCTTCAAACTGCTGCTACTACTGCCCTCAAGTTGACACTTGAGTAAGCCTCTATGCATCTCTTCTTGCTGAAGAGTTGCCCACATTGACTCCCAGTCCGGCAAGTTCTCTCTGCCTAGGATGCTCTAGACAAAAACTTGGGAATCCTCGGTCACTGAGTTGAGGACCAATCTAACCATCTTTGTGGCCTTAGGAGCTGCTACTACGGCTGCCAACTGATTTCGGTTTTCCTGAAGTTTAGACAGGAACGGATCAATACACTCTCCCTTCTGCATCTTGGTGGTGCGCATTTTCTCCTCCAAAAACATCTTACGTTACTCGGAAGACCCCTGATACAGCGTCTCAAACCCATCCCACATCTCCTTGGTTGTCCCTTTGCTAGAGATGTGTGAAATGATGTGATCCCTCACTCTATCAAGGATCAACCACTTTGCTTTTGCCATATTCTTCTTGAAGGCGCATAATGGTGTTGCATCCACCGGTTCAGCCTGAGCACTATCGATAAAGTGCTTGAGGTCATGCTCATCTAGAAAGAAGGAGATCCTTGCCTTCCAGATTACATAGTTGGAGGCACCCTCCAACTGGTCCTGGTCACGCAATCCATTGGTGGCCATCTCACCCAACTATTTTCGATCTACTGTCTCTCACCCTCTGCGCAGCTAGCTTTACACACTCCTTGTGGGTCAAGCCACGAAATCTGCTGCTACTGCATGGGGAAACTGAGCTTCTTGGGCAAGAATATCACTGAGGTTAGAAATCCCAAAAACTATGTTTCAGCTATGCTTTATGACGCTCTACATAGTCAACTGCGTCCCTCCAGTTGTAGATCTACGCTAATATGCTACGTTGCTCCCTCTGTCGTCGACAAACTGCGATCTGGAAAATACTACCTCTCTGTCGGCTCACTCAGAGAGATATTTCCTTGCAACTACTAGTCCTCCTAGCTTGGACTGCGCAATCTTCCGGGAGATCAATTTTTTGCTTCTACAACTCTTTGATCCTGACTTCACAAACACTGATCTATTGGATTTGTTCTTTGTCTCGCCTGTACTCAGCTTAAACAACCTCTAACACCATGTGAAAATTCGTATTATACGGAATCCTACTACAACAACTGATGGAAAATCTTTTATTTGTTATTTTACTTGACAAATTATTTATTGTGTTCTACAAGCAAATATCGAAATCCATTCACTACAGCCTACACAATTAAACTGCGGAAGAAATACAAGTGCGAAAACAAATCTGAAAATACAAGTGCGGAAACAAATCTGAACACACATAGATCACACAACCATCCGACACAATTGTTTTTGTACTAATGTCCTCGAAAAAACCCAATGCAGGAAAACCGGTGCAGCACATCTAAGGGTTTATGTTATTATGCAATAAATTCTGAGTACAAATCTATGATTGACAAGACTGTCAAATCATACAGAGAAAATGACAGAAGAGATCTCGCGAGACAAACCTCACTCCTCCACGGGAAACTGTCACTGATCTGCACTAAGGCTGCACTGCCCTGCGCTGCCTCTACGCAGTGATTGCATCACAACTGTGGTTGCCCTCTTCCTCTGCATTGATCTCACTATTGGCTGGAAACTGAAGCCTACTGGTCCTCTGGAAATTCTCTCTTGGATCTGACTTTGGCTCTGCGCTGTCCCCTCAACAAGAAAATGCCTTTCCCTCTAGCTCTGCACAGTGACTGCATAAGCACTGCATCATGAGCTCTTTGTGTTGATGTTGTGGCTCTCTCTGTCTTTGCTGCTAAGTACTCTCCAACTTAGGAAACCTTCCAACCAGTGTTACTACCCCTCACTGCAATCAAGAATCACTTAGATCTAATTTTCGTCCAAGAACTTGCTCCGTCAGAAAAATTCGATCTCTAGATTCTTGTGTCTCACGAATCTATTTTCCAAATGACCCTTCAAATCCTTCTTATAATCTTCTTGTTGAATCCTCAACGGCTAAGATTAACTTTTGTCTTGATCCACTTATTCTAGATCATTCCCACTCATTTTCTATTAATACACTTTAATTATTTTCTTTTCCTAAGTTTTGACTTAGGGTCACTTTAAAAATAATTTATTATTTCTATAAATACAATCCAAGTGGAATTTCACCAAACGCTTTTTGGGTTATTTAGAATACATGTGTCTAAACCTCTCCACAAAATTTGAGACTTAGAGCACATCCGATGCTACCCCAAATCAACAAAATCTACTAGTGCACAAAATATAGACAACTGTTTACACAATTTTATACAATAACCCAACTTCATTATATTAATCCAACTGAATAATACAACAGTCTAGGGCTCCAGTACCAAGGATAATGGCCCTCATACATCCACTAATACAAGATATACAACAACTAGGGCTTGGTGTCTGTCATGATGACCACCAATCTGCCCATACAAGATACTCTAACAGTCTAGCTGATGTAAACCTCCTCACAGCTGCCTTGGTTGTACATTGTACACATTTGCCTGGTCCTTCGGCTCCCGATCTACAGCATCTACCTCTATCAATGCTCCAAGTCCATCTGGCCACTGAATCTTGGCTCAACAATTTTCTCTCTTGTTGATCATTCGTCCATCAACGCATCAACACATCAAGACTCCTGTTGAGTTGTTCACAACTCCATTTGTGAACAACTCACAATTGCCCACTGCTACTCCTTAGCTACTTAGGGACTTCAACCCACTACAGTCTTCCTGCGTTGTTCCAATGAAGATTAACATAGGGGATGGAGGGCTGCCACCTATCACTGTAAGATGCCCATCTCTCACAATGAAACCAGGCTAGGAGGATTGCCCTTCTCCTGCTATAGATGTCCTTCACACTCAAGTTTAGGGCTACTCAAACTGCTCCTGGATGGTCAAACCCTTGAGCTCTTCTACTGCCACTCTAGCAACCACCTTAGTCCATCAAGATGGTGCAAACCGGGCTCCAACTTGGGCACTATCACGCTGCGCTCCAACAAACCATAAATGCTCAATCCACTATCCACACTTGGTCCACTCTCACGCTACCCTCCAATAGACCATGAGTGACCAATCTTCCCATACAAGATACTCTAATCGTCTAGCTGATGTAGAGCACCTCACAGCTGCCTTGGTTGTACCCTATACACATCTTCTCGGTCCTTTGGCTCCCAATCTACAGCATCTGCCTCTATCAATGCTCCAAGTCCATCTGGCCACTGAATCTTGGCTCAACAATCTGCTCTCTCGTTGATCATTCATCCATCAACGTATCAACACATTGAAATTCCTATTGAGTTGTTCACAACTCCGTTTGTGAAAAACTCACAACTGCACACTACTACTCCTTCGCTACTTAGGGACTTCAACGCACTACAGTCTTCTTGCGCTGCTCCAATGAAGACTAACATAGGGCACGGAGGGCTGTCAGCTATCACTGCAAGATGTCCATCCCTCACAATCAACACGGGCTAGGAGGACTTCCCTTCTTCTGTTGTAGATGTCCTTCTCCACATGCAAGTCTATGGCTACTCAAACTGCCCTGGCCGATCATACCCTTGAGCTCTTCTACTGCCACTCTAGCAACCACCCTAGTCCATCAAGACGGTGCACATCGGGCTCCAACTTGGGCACTATCACATTGCCCTCCAACATACCATAAATTCCTAATCCACTATCCACACTTGGTCCACTCTCACGCTGCCCTCCAACAGACCATGAGTGACCAATCCTTGTTGTAGCATCTGCACTCTGGTTAGGGCATCCTCACACTAGGATCACCCTTCCTCTTGGCTACTAATAGACTCCTAAAAACGTCCTCTCCTAAGACACCATCCACCTAGCATCCAACCATTAATCAAGGGTCCATCTGCAACTCGTTGTTGTCGTCTTGCCTTGGAATATGTAAATGTACCAGACTGGTTAGGGCACACCAACAGCACTACACCACTGCTCAAAAATCTATGTATTTACTCCCACTGGTCTGCTTTTACTTGTTGTCCATTATAGGCCCCACAAACACTGTTTTGGCCCTTGTAAGATCCACACAAGGTACCCTACAGGTGACTGCCCATGACAGCAAGGAAATCTGCCCTCAAAACCAATGAAGGAGACTTTGTTTGAGCTGCAACCTCCTAGAGATGACTGCGGCTGGGTTGGATAGGCCTTTCTAGAATCTAGCCCCCTCGCTCTCCCGAAAAGAGCTCCACAAGTTATTGTAGCATCGGCTACCCCTGCGGCCCAACCAGAGTACCTAAACACCATGAAACATACACAAAACAACCCTCAAACTTACCTTTGGTCAGCGACTAGGATCTACACCTTTGGTCTGCTCCAAAACTAGCCAAAACAAGTCCAAACTTCCCTTGTTCGATGCCTCTAACCTGCGGCCTTCTAACTCAAGGAACTCACACCCTAAACAGATCCAAAACAGTGCTTCTTGCCCTCTTCGTCCTTCCTGAAAATCGTTACCCAATCTCAGAGATATTCCTTTGATGTTTGGTGCTTGTGATGTGTCTAAATGACTCCAAACTCACCTCAATTTATATCTAAATTGAGGGCTCAATCAAATCAACATGATGGGCTTGTCCAGTTGTCCAATAACTCGAGCCTACATGATTTGCCATCCACAAAACCCACTAGCTACAATAAAAAATTCATATCTCATCATAGACAATTCGTATTTCGATGATTTTCGATGTGTTCAGTTCGTCTCAATGTCCTCTATCATCTCCATCCATCACATGTCAAATTCTTTCCATGGTTTTGGCCCCAACATCAATGGGTACAAAAACCCAAGCTTGAGTTTCAAGTCCACAAAAGACTTTTGTGTGCCAATTCATCCACAACCCTAAAGCCTAGGGTTTGGAGCACCTACCAAGCTACAAATCTCAACAACCATGGCATGAAATGATGCTTTCCACATGATGGGAGTCCCATGGCTCTCAACGCTTCACCCGAGGGTGCCAATATGATCCTCTGGTGGACTTGGACCCTAATTAAGTTGCCTATCCCATGATGATACCACATTGCAATTACATATAATGTCCAATGCTACATCCTCACCATTAGGTACAATAATTCATTAATGCATCTAAGTGAACCAAGCTTGTTAATCAAGGGCACATTGAGATTTCATATTGGGCTTCCCTTCCAAATTTGGGGTTTTTAATTCGCAATTGTGTTACCTCCCTATGTAGGAGTGGCTAATAAACAACCCTATTAGGTGTTCCCAACCCCTAAGGGGAAAGACAGGTACCTAGTACATCCTTCAATTGATAGGTGGCATATAAATGATGATGAAATGGATGGGGTCACAAGGGTCTCAAGGCCAAATGTGTAATAGTATTCCAAATAGGAAATAACAAAGAAAATCAAGAACAAACACTAAGTTATAGCAATTAAAATTTCAAACATGCAAGCACAATCAGTAAACCAAATGAACTAGGCAAGGAAGCTAAGTCATTTTATTAATAATTGAAGGCTAAGTACATAAGATGACAAGAAAAATAGAACCTGGGCTTGCTATTGCAAGCTATGCAAAACCCAGGTGAGAATATGATGGCTCAAGTGTTGGAAATAACTCCCACAAATTATGCACACCACCCAAAAAATGTCGTTGTTGTTGCTGAAGTAGAATCGGTGTTTCTTCCTTCTGCACTACTCAAAAAATTCTGCAAATTAATCCTGGCCTCCTCTTACCAAACCCACAAAAACCTAGAAATATCTTGGATTGATTTCAGCTGACCTGGAAGCCCTCAAAAAGTGTGAATTGCCCAAACTGGCCAGTTTTGTGCACTACAGAAAATCACGGTTGAATGAAGCTCGAATTCCCTCACTGAAATGCCACTGGAAACTCCTACAAAATCCTCGCTCTAATTCCCTCACTGAAATGCCACTAGAAACTCCTACAAAATCCTCCTCCGGAAATGTCATCTTTCTTCAACCCCTAGCTCCTCTAATCATTGCTTTCTCCTACCTCTGCAAAAGCACTATCCAGTAGCTTCTGCGCATAGCCGGAATTAGATTAATTCGGCCCAGTGAATCCCCTCTATCCCTGCCCTGCAAATCACCACTAAACTCTAGTTTCATCCAAAGGAAAACTCTCTCCAAAAGCCTGGAATCTCTAACCCATTGTTGTTTCTCCGAAGGATGAACCACGAAATTCTCCTGTGCCCAAGGAACATGCAGGACTGAGTAAATTTGCAGCAATATGCTCAAGAGGAAACCCTGAATTGGACCCCCAAATGTCCTCACTAGGGAGACCCTTGAAGATCTCCGAAATGAGATGGAATGTCCACTTGGAATTCTTGTGCTAAGCAGCGCTGCTCTTCTTGTGCTCAACAGCTCTAAGAGAGTTCAATTTCTATAGAATGGTAGGCAAAATATGCAAAATGAAAGCCTCCTTGTAATTTAGAAGTGTGGGTCTCTTCTCCCTTGGTGGGCCCCAAACTCCACTAGCTCAAACCTCCTTTCTCTCTCTCCTCTCCCCTCTACTATGAATTCCTCATGTGGTTCAAACTCCCTCCTTGTGGCCCCCACATTCCACTAGCAAACTAATTTTCCCTTTTTCTCTAATGTGTGTAGCCTTCTTTTCTCCAAAATAATCAAGTGGGGTCTACTCAACCGACTTTTCCTAAGTCCATCAAACACCAAAAATGTCAAAAATGCAGAAATGAGATATACTTAGCAAAATTTTATTTAGTGGGGATATCACAAAATGCAATGGGTACAAGGATAGCAATAATGAGGGATGTCCACATATTGGGTGTATAGATGTAGGAGGGAGCAATCGTGGATACATGAGTTACCCTGGCCTTTGTTTTTCCACCCCTCTTTATTTTCCTTTTGCCTTTTCTTGATTTTTCTTTGTATTATTGCTCGCGGCTCTAGGAAATTATAAAATTTGTTGTTTGGAGACTTTTGTGGTTGAATTTTAAAGACTGGTATTTCGAAGACAAATCCACAGTTGCTATTTTTGGGTCACAATTGTCACAACTATGGACTTATCACAATGTGAAGCAGTTATTACCCACTTAAGGTGGGGCAATTCATCACCCACCAAGAGTTGGGACGTGCATGGGTTCCTTAACAATGTGGGGCACTCATGGGGCCCTAGAAACCAGGGTGATGGCCATGATAAGGGGTAGAGCTCACGTTTGGCTTTTTCCCACATGATATATTAAAAGCCTCAGCCATATTTTGAATTTTATAATATTTTTTCTTTTGTTTCTTGCTTGTGGCCATGATATGTTTTTAATGTTCTTTTAGCTACATTAAGCTCCAGGGAAACATTTCCAGGCTCGGCCCAGCTATGTGGACAAGGGAAGGGGGAAAGCCAATGCCTTGTGGACCCAGAGAAGGAAAATGATGAAATAGGGCTTGTAATGTGTGGAGGGGAGTGAAAAATGTAGAACGGGAAAAGAGGACCACACCACCAAAACTAGGGTTTCCCAAGTAGTGCCCTTCCTGAAACCATAGGTCAATATGGGAGATCCCACAGGACTAGGATTGGGGATTAATTCCTCATTTAAGGTGAGGGAACAAAACCTCAGTCAACGCCCTTCCTTCTTCCAAGTCACCCAATAATCCATGCCCAAAATGCCTAAGAAAAACAAGCATAAGCACCTGATTGCACAATGAAAAACATACCTTCTGGGTTGGATTGCCCACCTTCTAACATCTTCTCTCGACAGATGGGCGAGGGGGCAGATGGGCGAGGGGACAGATGACTGATGCAAGGAGCGGAGATCAAATGGCACAATATATCCGCTAAATCGGTGGTTGTTAGGGATTTTTGGCTGTCGACAAAAGAGATATCTAGGAGAAAATATCTCCTATGCAGTCACCCACTTTTGGTGGGTAACAAAGACTAGAATACTTGTCCGAGCTACACAAACTAACACTCCCCCTTAGTGAGGAAGGTGTTTTGCATAACACCCAAATGATCTCTGAAGAAGATGAATCTTGCCTTCCCCAAGGCCTTTGTCAGGGTGTCTGCTACCTACTGATCTGTAGGTATATACTGTAGTTGAATTGTCTCGCGTTGTACACAATCCCTAATGAAATGGTACTTGATGTCTATATGCTTAGACCTATCATGAGCCACGGGATTGTCAGAGAGCCTAATGCAACTTTGATTGTCAAAGTGTATCATTCTCGTCTCAACCCTTTGAATAAACAAGGCTACTAACAGCTTCCGCAGCCAAATGGCCTCATATGTTGCCATGCTAGCTGTTGTATACTCTGCTTTTGCAGAGCTCAATGCCATGGACTTATGCTTCCTTCTATACCAAGAGACAACTCCCAATACCAAGCGGAAGCAAAACCCTGAGGTGCTTTTCCTATCCACTATATTGCCTGCCTAGTCTACATCAGTATTACCCATCAACCTGATACCATCACCTTGAGCATATTTGATCCCATATTCGATTGTACCTCATAAATACTACAACACATGCTTTGTTGTTGTCCAGTGCACCCTTTTTAGTTCAACCATGAACTGACTAAGAGAGTTTACCACAAATGATATATCTGGTATGGTGTTGACCAAATACATAAGAGAGCCAATCAACTGCCTATAGAGTGTGGGGTCCACATCCTTCTCCCTGGATGTATAAACCTTTCTCTAATTGGTTATCATTGGTGTAGACATGGCTCTATAATCTTCCATCCTGAATCTCCTCAAGATATTGATGCAGTATTTCTCTTGCCCAAGGAAAATCTCCCCATCTGTCTTGCCACACCTCCATGCTTAGAAAGTAGTGCATAAGCCCCAAGTCTTTGATCTCGAACTTTGTTGTTAGGTCCCTCTTGCATTCCTCTATGAGCCCCAATGAAACTGTCAAGAACAAGTCATCCACATATAGGACAAGAATGAGTACCTCACCCCCAACCATCAAATAGTAGAGGTTTGTATCAGCCTCACGAATCCCATCCCCTACAAGTATCTATCTATGCGCTCAAATCACGCCCACCTGCTTAAGCTCGTACAAATATCTCTTCAGTCTACACACGTGGGTTTCATTGTTGTGTGCTACAAAGCCCTCTGGTCGTTCAATGTACACTTCCTCCTCCAACTCGCCATTGAGGAATGTTGTCTTGACATCCATCTAATGGATCTGCCATCCCATTTGTTTGCTAATGAGATAACAACCCTTGTAGAAGTATACCTGCCCACAAGAGTGAATGTCTCCTCATAGTCTATCCCCTCCTTCCGAGAGAACCCCTTAGCCACAAACCTTGCCTTCTATTTCTCGATGCTACCATCTGCATCGTGCTTGATCTTGTAAATCCAGCGTGTTCCAACCATTGCCCTATCTGTCAATTTAGGCACCACCTCCCAAACATCGTTCTGCATGATCAAGGTGTACTCCTCAACCGTTACGTCTCTCCACACCTGTTGTTGTGCAACCTCCTGATAACTGGAAGGCTCATTATCCACGACCTAAATCACTAATGCCATGTAGCCAACGTACTTATCCCTGTCTTAGGAGTCCCCACAAACTCCAGAACATCCCTAAGTGTCTGTTGAATCTCACGATTCCTCCTGCCAAATGTAAAGAGTGGAATCTAAACTTCCACATCCTCCTGATGCGTCTCGCGAATTTGTTGCATTTTGTTGCTCCATACTATGTGAACTCTCAGGAACACCTGCACCTGATCCTATGCTCGTACTAGTAATTGTACTCGTACTATCCTGTCCCTAAACCTATTGTTCTACCCTTGGAGCTTTTGTTGGTTGCTCACTCTGATGAACTGCTGCTGGAAAATCTTTAGACCTCCTAAATGCCTTGTCCTCCATAAATTTGACATCTCTCCTGACAATAAATAATCCTCCTGGTTCCTGGAATGAATATCTGATATGCCTTAGAGGTCTCGTTGTACCAAACAAAGTACCCCTCCTCTGCAGTCTAATCCAACTTCGAACGTGTATCCCTTGGAATGTGACAATATGCTAAGCTGCCAAATATCCTGAAGTGGCTGACATCAGGCTTCTTTGTTAAATTCTGAAGATGTTCTATACTAGATGTAAATACTTTAAACTTCTAGGGCTCAATGAAAGTAAGATGTAGATAGAACATACCAATAGATCGATGGAAGACAAGCCAAAAACAAAGATAGAGAATTGTGGTGTTACGGCGATCAGCAGGATGCTTCAACCAGCAAAGTCTTCATAAGGTCAACCTCCCACATGTGTCACACAACCCCAAGACATTTCATCAAGAATACTCCACCAAGAAGCCCTAAATGCAAAACCAAGAATGTTGATGTATCACCATCCAAGAGAGAAGAAAATATGCCTCCACCAAAATGTGTGTGTAAAATGAACTCCAAGTCTCTCCAATATATAGGCATTCCTGGGGGTGTGTGACACATCTCTTATGCATGTGGGATAAATCAGTCCAACCTTGCACATGTGGAATAAATTCAAAATACATGTTCTGCTCATTCGATCAAGATGATCTTTAGATCGATCTTGCACCTCTCCAAAAGAGGAATCTAATAAAAATATTGGCATCGTCATCTGAGCATCACAACATGGAGTTTGGACCTAGTTGCCCAAAATTAACACTCCCTCTCAACTAGGGAGAACTCCATCCACCAGTGCCATCCAAACATCGTGCGTCATCCTGCCGTAACTAGCTTTGTTGGCTTCTTTATTTCAGAACAAAAGGGTGAGTCACAAAGACATCACTCACGGCTGACAAATTCAGCCCAAAGAACCAAAACCTCTATAGGACTCAAAAGAGTCACATACCAACCCGAAGTTGGTTTACCTGACCCGAAGTCAGTTGGAGGTCTGAAACCTCACTAGACTTGATCCCAGATCAAGTGGTTGGACACGTGCCATCCTAGACATAGAGAGTACGGCAATCTCTGATGCGTCCATCGGTCTTTGCTACTGGTCTCTAGCTTTTCCCACCTCACTGGCCAAATGAGAGGTACTTCCCATGAGTCCAGGACTAAATGGGTAGGATGCATACGGGGCACAGATCATCAGAGGTGAACCAACTCAATATCATAACGGTGGGGCAGAAGAACACCAACAAGGTTCGGCAAGCCTAGCCCTATGGTTGCTTATATCTCCGAGAAGCTATCCCCAAAACCCCCCTGGAGCTCCCAGAGCTCATCGTCCAACAGGACCCTTCAAATAAGGTCGTTCCATGATTCCAAGATTCTCACAAAAGGTTAGGAACATGACCTTCCCCAAGGGCTTTGTGAGAATATCTGCGACCTTCTCATCAGTTCCTATATGATCGAGCCTTACAGCGCCTTGTTGTACCATATCCCAGATAAAATGGTACCAAACATCAACATGTTTGGATCGATCATGGAACACGGGATTCTCTAACAAACGAATCCCCCTCTTGTTATCAAAAAGGATAACGATGGCATCTAGCACATGTTGGAATGGCTCACTGAAGAGCTTTCTTCACAACAGGGCATACACGCTGCAATGTATTCGGCCTCAGCGGTGATCAGAACTACCGACTTCTGCTTCCTGCTCGAAACATACCCAAGTGTGAAGTAGCATCCAGATGTTTTCTTACGATCCACCACACTGCCAGCCCAATCGGCATTAGCATATCCAGGGAGTCTCAAACTCCCGGCAGTGTATCTCAGCCCATGGTCTATCATGCCCCAGAGATATCTCAAGAGTTTCTAGGCACCAACCCAATGAATGTTATGAGGATAAACCATGTGTTGACTTAAATTGTTCACTGCAAAACATACGTCTAGACGGATGTTCACTAAGAACATCAGGGCCCCTACAAGTTGACGATACTCGGTAGGATTTGCTAGCACGGGCCCAAAAGCGCTTCCACTCAACTTCTTAAAGTTGAGCTCCATCGACGTCGACACGGACTTACAGTCCACCATTCCAAATTTTTCCAGCAACTTCACAATATATTTTCCTTTAGAAAGGAAAATCTCGCCAGGTCTCTGCCAGACCTCCAGGCCTAGGAAGTAATGCATTAGTCCTAAGTCCTTCATCTTGAACTCGGAAGCGAGCTCCTTCTTATACTGATGAATGAGAGGGTCGGCACCTATCAGGAAGAGATCGTCCACATAGAGAACTAGAATGAGAGGCTTTTCTCTATCAACCTTGAAGTAAAGGGTTCAGATCAGCGTTACTTCGAGTGAAACCCAGCTTCATCAAGTAGCTATCTATCCTCTCGTACCAAGCCCTGGGGGCTTGCTTCAACCCATAGAGGGCTTTCTTCAACCTACATACATGAGAGTCTCTATCCTGGACTTCGAACCCCAGAGGATGCTCCACATACACCTCTTCCTTTATCGAACCATGCAGAAAGGCAGTCTTCACATCCATCTGATGAAGACTCCATCCTTGCGTAGCAGCAACGGTAATAATAGATCATAGGTGCAATCATAATTAATGCCTCCCTAGAGAGAAGTCTCAGGCAACACATCTTGCCTTGTACTTTTCAGCACTCCCGTCAGATCCATTCTTGATCTTATAGAGCCATATCGAGATGACAGTAGCTTTGTCCTCCGGTCTTGGGACCATATCCCAAACATCATCCTTCATAATGGACTCGTACTCTTTGAGTATAGCATCCTCCAGACTTGATGCTTTACGGATTCTTCACATTGTACTCATGGCTGCTAGATACCCTTGGTATCTATATGGCTTCTTGCTTGCCCGGAATGTCCCCCTTTGGGGCCATATGACTCTCGGCATCCTTGAGAGTGTCTCAGAGCCATGAGGGTCTCTTCTTCTTTCTTCCAGCAATGTTATTTGCTCAAGAGCATATACAGTTGTGTTCTCCCTCTTAATGCCAACTCCTCTGCAAAAGGTGCCATTATCAGTCCTCGGAATCTTGATCTTCTTCTTCAAGAAATATATCCAGACGGGCAGCGTATCAGATAAATCAGAATGTATCAACTACTAGACATCAGATTGTGATACTTGAGGGAAAAAGAAAGTCCCCCCTTTTATGATTTCCTGCGGCACAACTCTAATATATGCCTATGAAGATATCACATATCAAGATCATATAGATTCTGCCATATATCATTGTCCCTATCTTCCTACACATCAAGAACAAATAAAATGACTCATTTGTTGTAGATGCACTCCACTTACATCCCTTTGGTCTCTTGTCCTTGATGTACCAGGCAGATCTCACAGACAATATTGCTGCTTCAAACTCTACCTCAGCTATTCACAAGGTCCTCTGCTACTTCAGATACACTTGCACAACTAGCTCTTCAATCTGCCTTCTATCATTGAAAAATCTCCACTAAGGTCACTGAACATAGGCCTATATTAGTTTGCCATGTTCATAGGGTCTTCAACAAACTTTCTGCATACAGTAACTCAGCTGCTACTGAGTCACTGATCTTAGGCTCCACGGATCTGCCTTCTAACAATGGATTGCTTCTCCAATACTCACCTCTTCCTTTGCAAGGATTTGATCCTTCTTTATGTGTCAACACTTCTTCAATAAGTGTTTATTTTCAACATAGGTGTCTTAGATTTTTGGGTACAATCCATAACGATATTCTGCAGACCATATAGGTTACTGAAGGTTGTCATTCCTGTCAACATAAGCCATAAAGGATCAAACTTATCCTTCCAAGTTTCAAGTCTGAGCGACAGGGATACATTGAGTCCCTTTTTGCAAAGGATCTCGACCTGCATGATTCTGGTTCCTTCCTGCAAAGAATAGCTCCTCATTTAAAATGCAAATATGCAAGAGCAGAAAGGAGAGGTGACACCTGGTATCAAATAGCAGCTCCATTATGATCCCAAAAACCCATAAGAGAGATGCTCTTCAACAGAGGCAATGCGCTTCCATATACATTCCAAGCATGTCCAATGGGCAGAATAAAGAACAAGATCTATATATATTAGTCGTATGATAGGCATTTCGTTACCATACTACTGCAAATACCCAACGCGCATGAAACGAACCTCTCTCACGTCCAGCAGCACAACGCAACTCTGTTTTGAGTAAGATAAGGCTCTAACGAAATATATACTCAATCCAGCTACCAATACGCAACCTAGAATGATGAAGGCTTTGTCTAGCAGATCGTATGATGGATTTCAAACTGTATAAGCACAACAATACGCCAGTAAAGATAGCATGTTCCACAGGGATATGGAATGGTTCATTCACTTCTTCAAGATGACATCTCTGCTCGCAATCAGAATTTCCCTCTAGCTAGTGTGTTTACTTACAGCCAAACATGAAATGAGTGCAGACCCATTTTGATGAGAAACTCGGCCTTAGGTGCTGATGAAAAACGATTTTCCCTTGACTGTGAACTCAACCTCTTTAAAACAGACTTCAATCCAGTGAAAAGAGGTGCCAAATTCAACTCTTCAATTCACTGCTTGAAGGTACCATGAAATTCCTTTGTAATGAAAAGCAACTACAATCCTCTGCCTAACCGATGCGGTCTCTACAAAATTCAGTCTTGGAGGTATTGACTCGTACAGACACCGTGAGGTAGAATTCTGCTGGAGGAGGGTGTTTCAGTCAACTTCTAAGCACGATATAGCCAACCTTACTTGATCTTGGATCTAGCGGTGGATACACTGCGTCTCCTTGGCATAATTTATTAATCCTCAGGAACCAGAACATGCCATCATTCAACCAACAAGCAGATTGTTCCTCTGCAAATTGCCATCGCATTGTCCAAATACACAGCAATTAATTTTTCCTTTAACCGCACTAATAACTAATGCACCAATTGATGCTCGATATATCTCCTACGGCCCTAGAATTGTGATAGTCGCTACAGCACCCTGTATATATATATAAATTACCTCATTTACAGACATGGGTCATGCTCCAATGGTGCCACCAATCAATAAATGCCACATGCAGGAAATGATCACCACAATAAGAGGTTCGATCTGCTGGGAAGGCAGAAAATTTATTCGAACAAGAAGCTCTCGGCCCTCCAAATAAAATGATGCCCTCGGCCTCAGTAAATTTGCTATCAGTCTCCACTGGAAATTATAAGCTCTTGTCCTAATAAAAGATATACTTGACTCCGGCAATAAATGATTTGAAACTCAACTTCTCAGGGGATCATTTGATTTGAGAGAAAAAACAGTATTCAACTTCATACAACGTTACAATAATTTGGTTGTGTGAATCTGCTATAAATACAACAGGAGCTTGGCCTCTGATAACCTATTCTTTTGCTGAAGGGTTCATGCTTCACTGATGCAAGTTGCTCAACGGCTAGGCTTCTTCCGCCACACTGAAGGTTAGGGCACCAACCAGCCTCAACAGACCTGAAACAAAGGTCTCCTAACTCGGCCTTCTTCCAGCAGCTCGGTCACCTGAAAACAATCCTTATCTCGCTGCCCTAGATTCTCAACTAGATGGCCTTTGTCTTCTCCTAGCTCTGTTACCATGCTAAATTCTGAAGATGTTCTATGCTAGATGCAAATACTTTAAACTTCTAGAGCTCAATGAAAGTAAGATGCAGATAGAACATACCAATAGATCGACGGAAGACAAGCCAAAAACAAAGATAGAGAATGGTGGCGTTACGGCGGTCAACAGGATGCTTCAACCAGCAAAGTCTTCATAAGGTCAGCCTCCCACATGTGTCACACAACCCCAAGACGTTTCATCAAGAATACTCCACCAAGAGGCTGCGCCAAGAAGCCATAAATGCAGAACCAAGAACGTTGCTCCATCACCATCCAAGAGAGAAGAAAATATGCCTCCACCAAAATGTGTGTGTAAAATGAACTCCAAGTCTCTCCAATATATAGGCATCTGTGGGGTTGTGTGACACATCTCTTATGCATGTGGGATAAATCAGGCCGACCTTGCACATGTGGAATAAATTCAAAATACATGTTCTGCTCATCCGATCAAGATGATCTTTAGATCGATCTTGCACCTCTCTAAAAGAGGAATCAAATAAAAACATTGGCATCGTCATCTGAGCATCACAACATGGAGTTTGAACCTAGTTGCCCAAAATTAACATTCATCCAAACAAACACTTCCTCGGGTGTCATCTTTCCCAATGCCTTATGTGGGACCTATTACCCACCACTTCGTGGGTGATATCCCTAGGAGACCTGGTTAACCCCGTTTGGAGCTTGGAGACATTAGCACATGCCAAAGCCCACTATGGAAGGGCATGCCATTATGAAGTGTCCACTTGTTGTCCATGGTTTGTAAGCTCTTTTACCCGATTACTTTAATGAATAGTTGTGCTGGAGGGCTAGGGAACACATTATCTTATGCAGGATTGAAAAAGGTGCCCATCCTGAGTTTGGTCTCCATATATGGGGTCCTAACTCTCCAGAGGGCTACATTGGCACATGTAGGGTGTGTGTAGAGAGCCATGGGCCTCCATAGTGTTGAGATTTTGTGTATTTGGGGTAGCATCAGTTGTGCTCTAGCTCCCAAATTTTGTGGAGGGACTAGAGTACACTTGATATACAAGATCCAGAAAGGGATTTGGGAAATTTCATCTGGTTTGGGAGATATTTAATTAATTAATTATTTTAATGTATTTCCTAAGTTTAAACTTAGGAAAATGAAATAATTAAACTTAATCAAATTAAACATGTGATGAAATTGTCGTAAGTCACACGGATCAAGCTTTCTTTTAATCTTAGCCATTGATTCAAGATCTGATCATGGCCATTGGTTTCCCAACAAGAAAAGTATAAAGGAAAGGTTTGGGGTCATTTGTAACAACACACAGAGACAAAGCACTGAAGCTAAGCTGAGATTCTAGGGTGGGTTTGCTAAGAATTCTCAGAAGTGTTTCAGCTGTAGAGAGGGGAATTTAGACCAAGGGGGTGATCTGATCCCAGGGTCTAGAATCAGCAAGAGACAGAGATCAGCTCAGAGAGGCAGTGCAGAGAAGCAGGAGAGCAGCAGCAGAGAGGGCAGCAACTGTGCTACGCAGGTGTTGCGCAGTCCCTCCCAAGACAGCGTGATTCAGCTGGATGCCCTCAGGGGTTACACAAAGACCCTAAGGGGCAGCGTAAGGACTGCGTCACCCAGTCTGGGGTAACACAGCCCTTTCCAGGCCAGCGTTGAGGGACGCAGGGGCTTCAGAAGCTAACACAGGGGCTTCAAGGGCAGCGCTGGGGTTTCTAGGGCCTAATTTTAACTGAGTTCTGTAAATCCCATTTGAGGGTGTGGATTAGTCATTATTTTGGCTTCAGAACAGTCGGTGAGCTGCAGATCTATTATTTCTCTGTTGGGTTTTCCAGATCTGGAACCCAGGTTTGTTGTATTCAGAAAATTCTTAATAATAAAACCCTCCAGCAGCCAGCAGACCAGTTTTCCCGCATTGGGTTTTTCCAAGGACTATTTGTCCAGAAAATCACTGTGTCACTTTGTCTATGTGTGCATGTACTTTTTCTAGATCTAGATTGGTGAAAGTCTATTATGTGTTTTGCTTCGATATTAATCTGAATTTTTTAGCTTAATAACTTAATTAAGTAGGAAGAGCATAACCAGATCTAACAGTAGATTTCTCCATAAGTGTAACATTCAGAAATTTTCACACATAGCAGTAGACAACACTCCATGGATCCCCAAAGATGTTCAAAGATTGCTCGAGATCCACCTATTGGACGAGAAAGATGCACCCGGTACACCATGCCCAGTCGACCCCACAGTTGCACCATACACTTGGCAAGTGACCCAGGACTTGTACGTTGATGTGGCATCATTCATTCCATCATCTGAGCCCTTACAAATGGTCTACAGGCATCTTCGACTTACTTGGAGACCCATGAAGTTATTGGTGTGCCCCGACACCCACTGGGAGCACCACAGGTTTATTGTTTGGAGGACAAGCCCCCCCCCCCCCCTTGCCCGTCACTTTTGAGGATCCTATTCATCATTATGGAACTTATGGACCTCATCAGGCCTCTTGGAGAGGCTTATTATTTTATTTGTGAGCTAGTTTGGTGGGCTTGTCACAAAAAGTTAATTATTTTACGCATTATTTTATTTAGGGGCTAATGTAGGCCCAATTAGGTAATTCAAACTCCTAATTAGTGTATAAATAGGAGTGACTTGAATTCATTTTGATCATAACTTGATTTGGATCATTCTCTCTCTTGAGAATTTCACATTTCTTCTTGGAGGATGAATTGGAGCATGGATGAATTTTGATATTTGGATTGGATTTTCTTATCTTGGAGCTTCTTTATTGGCAAGTGCATTGATGGTTAGATATATTCTCTTACATGTAAGTACGAATTTGATGTTATTTTCTTTTATGTTGCTACATACATTGATCATGAGATTTTTGCTATTTTAGGGCGAATTGTTGCACGCATTTACTGCTTTATTGTGGAATTATGTTTCTATATAGCATATCTCTATGTATGGGCCATGTTTGTTGAACAAAATGTCCTAGAGATCGAAGTTATCTTGACAAGCCATCTTCATTTGCAAACAAAGTATAAACGCTTTAAGGTCACTTACTCTTTTTTCCCTAATGTTGGACGAAGTTGCCCTTAGAGCCTCCTTGAGCGAGAAACGAAGTCCTTCTTCATTATTCTCCTTGACTCCATAACCCCAAAAGAAATTAGACACTGATCCATCAAAAGGTGGTCACCTTATAACCTTCTTTTCACCTTTTTCCTCTACCTTCTAGGTCTAGCCACGTTGGGCCACCTAGGCATCATTTTCTCAACAAAGTATCCATGGAAAAAGTTCGATCTCCTGGCCCCTACTGTGTTGGTGTGTCCTCAAGGTCTCCTCCAAATTTGAAGAAATTTCGATTGGATTGCGAGATATCCCAAACCCTAGCTCTAAGATCAAACTTTGTCCTGGTGTTCCCTAGGCTAGCACCTCATAGGATCAATTTGACACCTTTAAGTGAAAATTATTGTTTTGATCCTTTCCCCTTCTTTGTTTAGGTTAAGATCATCATCGATTGCTAAACTCTCCCCCCTTAACCTAGGCTGGGTCCACTTGGCCCCGTGCAGTCCCATTTCTTATCAAAGGCAATTCATCAAGGACAACTTGGGAATCCAAGTTTTTACAAGGATTTTAGGGATTGGGAAACTCCTTTACAAGTCATATCCCCTTAACCTACCCCTTAAATCCTCACCTCCTTCTCCCAGAAAACCTCGTACCTTGTTTAAAGAGCAAGCAAGCTCCATTCTTAATCTTATTCTAGGGAAATGATCATTGAGGTCACTTCACATCTATTTGTTGATCCATTTTTCATAAGTGACTTCCTATATACCGGGTCTCCTCCCATCAGTGAAAGTCCATAAAGAGTAGGGCATCTTAGCTGAGGTGACAGTGGGCTAAGTCTCCATTGTTGCCCTTGATCTAGCAGTTGCCCCTTTAGGAGTCCCTTGTAGGTCCCCTACTAGTTTGAGTGGTAACAGGACCCTGCTTTGAATATATACTACAGTATTGATGCCTTTGCCCATAAATATCGTGGCATATCCTGGTCATACGACATGGACCTTGTTGCCTCTGATATCAAACAATTCTTCCTCTCAGCAACCCCATTCTGTGCGGGTTGTAAGAAACCGTCCACTCTCTCTTGATTCCCTCCTTAGAACAAAATGCCCTAAGTCACCTGAAATGGGGACACGAGACACGCAGGACACAAAAATTTGAATGTCCGACATGAGCACGTTGACCCCCCGGAATAGGACACGTTATATATATATATATATATATTTCTTACACAAATTCTCATTCATGATACAAATTCAGACATAGATCTAGATTCTATGTTGTAAATTTAAAATTTGTAAGTTTTACAAAGTAACATTATGCATACACATACAATTGTGACGGATTCGTCAATGATCCAATAGGAGAAAGACAAGAAACTTCAAACTACAGTCTTCTCATTAAGTCATCAAAATCAAAATGTGTTACATAAGTAGTAGCAATGCCAATGGCAAATAGAAATAGAAAATACAAAACAACTACAAGCCTCAAGGCAGTAGCTAGCTCAAGAGTCATCAATCATCATCATCAAAATCAGCATCATTGTCATCATCATGGCCACCACTTCTCTCCTCTATTGCATCCTCCTCCTCAGTATCCAATGTCATCTCTACATCTATTGGTGTGGAGGATGACCCCTCAACAATATCACCATCATCAAAAGTGACAAGCTCTAGCAATGGCTCATTAAGATCCAAGTTGGCCAATTACAACTCAAAATTGTTGTCCAAACCCATATCATCAGGAAAGGCATCCCGCATCTTTGTCTTTCCCTTCAAACACTCATCCCTATGCCTATAAATAAGACAAAGGTTGGTGTGCACATACACCATTGTCTTTGCCCTGTACTACACAAGCCTGCTCTTCTTGAAACTATACAAATTCCCATATGTGCTCCAATTCCTCTCGCAACAAGAGCATTAAGTCATCTGGGAGAGGAGCCTCATGGCTAACTGTTGTAGAGGGAGGATTATTGCCACATAAGTTTCCAACCAAGAATAGGGCTTCTTATCCCCCTGTCTCTAATCACATCATATCTTGCAAATCGATCAATGCCAGTGGAAAACTCTGCAAAGGCATCCTCCACCTTATCAAGGGATGATCTATCCTAAAAAATCTGCCTCAATGCATCCTTCCTCCCCTGTGAAATTTCACCATCCATGTGAGGGAATCTGCGGGTAGGTCCATCATTCAACCACTCATGGTTGTAGGGTTAAGGTGTGGAAGCGGAGACAAAGGAAGTCCAAGAGACCTTGGAAGATGAATGCAAGGGTCACAAGAATGTATTATATATGTACATCTATGTTATTAAGATATACAATCTCATGCTTATCTTGCATATCGTGTGTGCATTCCATTTGTGTATGACATGGTATCAGAGCAGGCGTACTCGTACCCTGCCTAAGTTTGATACACTAGTGTTTTTTGGCCTTTCTGTACATAGTCATTCCTGCACCAATGCCATAATCCTAAAATAGCAAAAAATCTTCATTCTCCCTCATACATGGGCCTACAAATTCAAGCGTTTTATGTCAGCCTGCAGGTGTCTCTTCTATTCTACGTTTTGTTTTGGTCTCCTACTAAGTCACCTAACAAGGGGACACGGGACATGCAGGACACGAAAATTCGAGTGTCTGACACAAGCACGTTGACCCCCTGGAATAGGACACGTTAGGACATGTTATATATATATATATATATATTTCTTACACAAATTCTCGTTCATGATACAAATTCAGACATAGATCTAGATTCTACATTGTAAATTTAAAATTTTTAAGTTTTACAAAGTAAGATTACGCATACAAATACAATTGTGACAGATTCATCAATGATCCAAAATGAGAAAGACAAAAAACTTCAAACTGCAATTTTCTCATTAAGTCATCAAAATTAAAATGTGTTACATAGGTAGTAGCAATGCCAATGGCAAATAGAAATAGCAAATACAAAACAACTGCAAGCCTCAAGGCAATAGGTAGCTCATGAGTCATCAATGCTATAAAAAAATAAAGAAAAAATGCACAAACTTGATTGAGCCATTAATGCTATAAAAAATAAAGAAAAAATGCACAAACTTATAAAAAAATGCACATGCAAACTGCTGTAACAAAAATGCAAAAAAAATAGAAGCAAAATGCACTTACCTGTTGCTTCAATCAATTCCAAAATGCTCCCAAACCCTTTGCTAGTCGCTCCAACACACCCACAGCAAGAGAGACACAAAATAATGAGGGAGAAATGAGCCAAAATTGGGCTTTATGGGCCGCACGACAGGCTTTTCCAGGGGATTCGTGTCCTAAAGTTGGGACACGATGGGACACGATCGAGGGACACATGTCCCATCAAATCCCACAAGTCGGACATGATCGAAGGACACGTGTCCCATCAAATCGTGTCTGATTCGTGGGATTCAAGACACGGTCGGGGTTTTGAGTGAATCCAGTTTCTTAGGTCTCCTACCATCCTCGACCTAATTCTCTGCTCTTGGAGGTGGGTCTGTCAAATCTACCCAAGCGTTACACCACACTCTCTACGTTGTTTTTGACACGCTGCCTGTAACAAGAAACAGCGTCCCCTTTGAAAATCTTGTCATGTTGAGCAATTACATTAGCGCCTATAACGTTAATGCCCATAAGCTAGCATACACTACCTTGGAAACTGAACTTCCCAAAGGCAATATTACTATGACAGTGTGATTGTTAATCGTGTTGCGATGTATTAATACCTCTCTATCTTCGCAACCCGATTGTGCTCCCATAGCGTGCCACCCCATTACACCTACTGCAAGTTCATTACACAGTCTCGACACCACGCTTCCCTCTTCGCACAACAACCTCTCCACACTTTAGTTCCTTGCCCACTCCACACTCAAGTTCCCTGCACAATACCCCCGACTCCCACTCACGCAACCTCCTCTACGCTCACAGTGCTCCTGGTCGATCATCTCCTCCCTCCTCCATGCGCAATCAACACTGCTCTCTCCTCCATATGCGCAGTCTCCAAGCCCATTGCTCCATACGCTACTCGGTCCTCCACTCCGCTCCACGCAAAGCACTCCAGCACTGGGCAGTCTCATCTCCGCCCTCAACTGCCCAACATGGCTTTTCAGTGCCCCTACACCCTCGGCATACGCAGCCTCTGTGCGCAGCGAAAGTGTGGTGGCCAACATTCCACAGCACCCTCGCAGTCGGTCTCTATCCGTCGGCTCCGATCGTCAAGATCTCAAGCGAGATCATCGAGAGGTTGAAGTTTCTTCCATTTGTGACGACATCATCAAGGTTTCTTTTCCCTGCCCTTCCGAATGGTCTAGTGCACTTATCAATGCCTAACTACGACCGCAGTTCGAATATCATTACATCACATCTTCTTCAAGAGGAGTTATTTCACATAATGTAATGTGCTAGGACCCAGGAGGGATACAACGTAATCATTTTTTTACTCGGAATTTTATGATATTTAACATTTGATATAATTATGCATCATAGCTTGACTCAACATATTGTTACATTTAACCGCCACCAACAATTATTCACGAATATTTCGTTTTCCTCTCTTCTCAACCTTTGCCATCGTTCTCATACTTTTTGGATCGCTCTGGAATAAGGTTTTCTTTCATATATGCACTTCAATGAAGACTATGGAAGAAACACATTCATTTTTTCTCTAAATTCCACCGAAGTTAGGAAGGTCCTGTCGGCGTGAAACTCTGCAAAACAGTGCTTTGTCTTACAATTTTGGCATAGAAAATCATTACCGAGGATTTGCAATATTACAGAGAGCTTAAACCTTACCTAAGGGTTTTGAGGAGGATATGAAGGAAATCTGGATTCTCGCTTGAGTGTGTTAGATTTATAGAACAGTGGGCTTCTCGCGAATCCAACCCAATATATATTATTTGTATGTCTGATTTGGGACTTGTGGCATGGGTCTCCATTGGTCATGAATGCGGATTAGTGTTATATGAAAGAGAGGAACACCATGCATACTTAGTCGAAAGCTTGAATTTCCTTTTTAAAGGTCGTGTATGGTGGATGACTATGTGTTGATTCCTTGCTATATCGACTACAGCATAAGTGCTTATGATTCATAAAAGAAGTGTTTAAATGAGCATAAAGTGAGTTTCGTATATAATGGTATATGTTGAAAATTGGTGAGCTTTGAATTGAATATATTGAATATTTATTGTATGCCATTGGTTTTGGTGGTTGTCATATAGAAGGCAGGGATTGTTTTGGAAATTAAAAGTAGCCTTTTGTGGAAGAGAGTTCAGTCATTACATATTAATTATTGATTGTAATATTTATGCACTTGTTATGGCTCTAATTGGTGAAGCATTAGAGTTCCTAAATACTTTGATACACTTTGTTGTTGACAACACAATCCAAATCAGTAAAGACTCCCTTTTTTACATTCAAACTTGCTTGCAAAATGCACAATACAAGATAGAGTTTTTGCAGCTTGAATCTCAATTCCAATAAGAAGAATTAATGCAGTGGAGTCATCATTCTGAATCTATTTATCTTCACAACATTGAAAGAGACTCCCATAAGCAGCAAGTCAATAATGTTGCAGTTGATTCAGATTCAGTGCCCAATGAAGCAGCAAAGTTACATGCACATGCAGAAGTTCAGTTTTCACTTCCCAAGCCCATCATCATACCTTGGGAAGAGCTTGTCCACAACAAGCACAAAACTGGCCTTGGATATGAAAAGGACATGTCCTTTCATATTCCAAACTATTCCAAGCCCATTCAGTTTCAGAGTGTTGGATTTCTTCATGACTGTCCACCTTCAGATGTCCCAAATTCTGCTCCTGTTTCACAACAGCCACAACAGATTGTTACATGCCAACATTGTGATCGAGTAGTCCATATGCAAGATCATTGTTTTGATCTTCATCCATGTAAGCATTGCCATAAAACCACTCATTCTTCAAACGGATGCTTCAGAAACAAGCCTTCTGCAAGAACAAAGATTCATCTTGGATGGATCGCTTCTTGGAAATGGGCATCAACAGCCAAGAACATGTTTCAGTCATATGTCAGAATCTCTTCTAGAATATTAAAAAGTCTTGCAGTTGAGTTTTCGCCATCATCTCACCTTGTATCTGACAGGGGGGGAAATGATGGTCATCTACAAGCTTCAAAGCCACATCAAGCGAGCCTGAGCCACAACCTGCCATACCAGATTCAGAGTTGTAGCCAAAGACACAGCAATTCAAGCAAGCTTGAGCCACAACCTGCCATACCAGATTCAAAGTTGTAGCCAGAGACAGAGATGGCCATGAGCATGCCTTTGGTTGGTGGTCAGCCTTGAGCTTCTCCCTCTTCAAAGAATTGGGAACACTTTCTCTAGCAGAAGACTATAGCTTATTGCCAGTTTTGGGGGAATTCTAGGAATTGCATTAAGCATTCCAGAGTTGGTGGTCATCCTTAAACCACCGCAGGTTGAGACCTCCCTTTCAGGTTGAAGTTCTCCCTTTTTTATGTGGGTTGCAGACCTCCCTTTTTCAGGTTGAAGGTCTCCCTCTTCAAAGCATTAGGAGCACTTCCTCTAGCAAAAGACCTCTGCTTCTTACTAGATTTGGAAGAGTTCCAGGAACTGCACTAAGCATTCCAGGAACTGCACTAAGCGTTCCAGTGTTGGTGGTCAGCCTCAAACCACCACCTTATGCCAACATTTCAGAGAGCACATTCAGCCTAGTGCTTCCATGCATATTTTGCACATTTTGTATTACATCTCTCTTCTTGGACTCATACATACCCCTTCGGATTAAGGGGACGAATGTTGGACACCTAATCCGCTAAGGGTTAAGGTGTGGAAGTAGAATAGACAAAGGAAGTCCAAGAGACCTTGGAAGATGAATCCAAGGGTCACAAGAATATATTATATATGTACATCTATGTTAATAAGATATACAATCTCATGCTTATCTTTCATACCGTGTATGCATTCCATGGGTGTATGACAATCCACCTCTTTCTTTGTCTTAGTCAACAATGTGGTTCTAAGCTTCTCTGACCCAGGAGGCACATACCCTGATGGAGCCCCTTGACATAGAGCTTGGCACATCTTAATAAATAAAGGTGAGCATGCAACATTAAAGGATATGAAGTTCTGATAGAAAAAGAAAGCAATGGTGAGATCAAGCTCTTTCCATTTCTCTTTCTGAAAAATCTTTTCCATTGGACCAAGTGCCACTTCCTTTCTTTTTTCTGCTTGACCCACACCCCCACCAAAACTCTCAAATGGAAATTTTTTGTTTCTTTTCCTCAAGAATGGAAGGGGATCATCATTCTTGCTTTTTTTAGATGATGCAACCACCCTTTCCACACCAAAATTGGACTCTTTTTCCATTTCCTTCCTCCTAGTTAAAGACACACGTGTACATGTTGTAATTCCACAACTTAGTAAGGCCAGCAAATGAGCTTTCACATGCTAATAAGTGCTCTTGAAATGATTGTTGTAATAGTTGCATTTCCAAGCAACATTGCCTCCTCCCTTCAACTAGTTGCCTGGCCCTTGCTCTCTTGTGACATACTTCCACAAGGGATATTGGTTTTCTTGAACTTGTTGTCCTTCTAAATTCATTTTTCCTTCAACATTTGAAGTTGTCGTTGCAGCCCCACTTCCAATAGTGGGAGCACTTGCAACCATGATGAGATTGGAACAGGAGGGGCATCACCAATGGGGAAATTCATCCCCTTCCTTCGCCCCTTCCCTGTTGCCTTTGATTGAGCCATGAATGTCGTAAAAAGATAAAGAAAAAATGCACAAACTTGTAAAAGAAATACACAAGCAAATTGTTTCAATAAAAATACAGAAAAATAGAAACAAAATGCACTTACTTGTTGCTTGAATCGCCTCCAAAATGCTCCCAAACCCTTTGTCAGTCGCTCCCACACACCCACAACAAGAGAGACACAAAATAATAAGGGAGAAATGAGCCAAAAGTGGGCTTTATGGGTCGCGTGACACGCTTTTCCAAGGGATTTGTGTCTCGAAATTGAGACACGATTGAACGCGACCGGGGGACACGTGTCCCATCAAATCCCACAAGTCAGACACGATGGGACACGATTGGAAGACACATGTCTGGTTCGTGGGATTCGGGACACTGTCGGGGTTTTGAGTGAATCTGGTTTCTTAGATAATGCCTCAAAAGATTTCCCTGTGTACTCACCTCTATTATTTAACAGAAGAATCTTCACCTTCTTGCCTATCGACTTCTCCACAAGAGCTTTGAACTCTTGGAAACAACTAAAACCTCATCCTTGGTCTTCAAGAAGTATATCCAGATCTTCCTGGAGTAGTCATCAATAAAGGTTACAGAGTACTCGTACCCTCTAAGAGACTTCGTTGACATCGAACCATATATATCAGAATGTACTAAATCAAAAACAACTTTGGATCTAGTGTCACTCCTTGGAAAAGTTTCCTTGGCGAACTTCCCCAATACACATCCTTTGCACATATCATCATGCTCTTTGCTCACCTCTGGAGCAACTGTCACCGTCTCCCGGAGCAATCTAAGTGCCCCGTGATGAATATGGCCCATCCTCCTATGCCATAGCTCTCCCTGATCTCTCAAATCACTGCTACTCACTAGTGCCTTTGGAGTATCCAACTACAACTTGTAAAATCTGTCGCTCCTAACTCCAACAATTGTGGATGACTCCCATTGTCTATATACCAAACACTCTGTGAGGTTGAGCTATTTAGGCAAGCTATGAGTGCGGACTCTTGTTCCATCTTGCTAGAAAGCTCGTATGCACTCGCTAAAGCCTCTTTTGCTTCTTGCCCTTCTTTTCGCCTTTCTTCCTCTGCAGTTAATTGCTAACATAGTGGCCAAACTTGTGACAACCATAACACTTGACCATTAAAAGGTCCTTCTTCTTCTTCCCTCCTTTGGGGTTAGGTCTTTTGCTAGAACCCTTCTTTGCTTTTCATTTTCCCGCTAAAGCCACATTTTCCTATTCTTCCTCACTTTTTTGGGTCTTACTACTATTGCCACTGACAAGACTCAGCCTAAGCTCCTCTTGAGTGAAATTGCTCCACAAACGATCACAACTTGGTAGGGTATATCATCCATTAATCACTTGAATGAATATATCCCACTGCTTTGAGAACCAATTCAAGGTTGTCCGCATGAGCTCATCATCTTCTAGTTTCTCTCTGACAGTTGTTAACTCATCCTTGACAAGTCAGACTCTGGTGAGGTAACTAACTACGCCTTCACCCTTATTCATCTGGATGTTTCTCACCTTCTCTCTGAAAATCAGCTTACTGTTCACGGTAGCATTCTAGAACAAATTTAGGATGGCATCCCACATCTTCTTCGTTGTATCCAAATCTACGATATGTGGAACAATATGATCCTTGACACCGTCTAGGATTATCTACACATCTTCCTTCTTGTATGTAAGAAGTTGTGTTGTATATGTCAACACGGCTACAACATTGGTCGCATATTCCTTGAGACCATTCTCTTCCAACAATAATAAAATCTTGGCTTTCCAAACACCAAAATTAGAAGCACCATCCAATCTTTCATGATCTCTCAATCCAATTGAAGCCATTTTTGTAACCCTCGAAAAATAATACATGCAACACCCAAATAAATCTGAAGAAATCGATCTGGGTTTTATAAACCCTCGGTTTTCTCTTCTTGTACCCTGCATTAAGCTTCTTCTGCCCTCAAATCTGCTCTGATACCATGTCAAAATTCTATTGTAGTTAGTTTGGATGTTATTCTCCTATCTTTTAGATTATTTGTCCCAGCAAATTAATTTATTTCAAATACTTAATAAAATACAACTACAAATTTCACAAATTAATTAAACCACAAGAACTGAGAAAATCATATAACACATAAAATGGACACCAATATTTTTGGACAAATTGTCCCTAGAAAAACCCCAAGGTGGGGAAAACCAATTTTGCAGATGAAGGTTTTATTAATCTTCAACAAATTTGTAATTGAAATAATACATAAGCTGCTTGACGTAAATTAGCAAAGCACCGGTAAACTATTTTCTTCACTCCTGCAAGCAACTTTGACTTCCTAGAAGCTATTTGGCCCCTCTAAATCAATTCAGCCCCCCTGTACAGCCCAAAATCAACCCACACATGCAGGCTGGAGAATCCACTAGCAACTCACACTCCTTGGCAGAATCCACTGGCAAATCGATCTCTCTGGAAAACTTAGTTTCTCTACAAACCAATCACTCTAGAAAATTCGCTCTTCCTCCGGCAACTAGGCCTCTCTCTGTCAATTTGCACTACCTGGAGAAACTTGGCCTTTACAGAACAATTCGATCTCCCTCTGTCACAGAGAAATTGGAAATCACTGTGAAGAAATTATTTCCAGCAAATCGATCTCAATCACTGTTGAACTATGTTGTTGGTGTCTTCCACGCTATCACTGTGCCCTTGCTCACTCGAATTGTGTCTCCAAGAGCCCCATCGATTTCCTCTTATAATCTATAGTTGGTGAATCAACAACCATGATCTAATCTTAATTGATGGCTAAGATTATTTTGACCTCTTCAAGTCACTTTTCTAGAAGACACTAGAAAGAAATCGACTAGTCTCAATTAATATTGATTAATTAACCCATTTCCGTAAGTTAGACTTAGGAAAATAATTAAAATTGGTTAATAAATCTAATTAAGATATTTTCACTTTATAAAATAAATTGGACCTGGAGATAATTAATCAAATTGTGTTCCTCACCTCATTGCCACCACTTGAGACTAGAACACTTGTTCGAGCTACACATGTCACAAACTAACACTATATTCCAAGTTGCACCAAGTTTTGGGGATTGGGGGAGGGGCGGTACAATGGGGCATATTTCGGGGGTGGATAGAAGGTATCCCAAATTTCTGATAGACAAGCAAACAAGGATGAACAAAAATAATGAATATATTAACAAATATTGAAAATTTAAAACGAAAGATTCCAGAAATTAGGACAATGATAGAGTTCAATAAAAATAGCAAATCTTAAATAATAATTATGAAAGACCTTGTCGATGTGGATATTAAAACCATGAAAAAAAGAGTAGATATATATTTTGGGGATTGAAGGAGCGGGGCACAAAGGGACAAGTTTTAGGGATGGATGGAAGGTATCCCCAAATTTCCAATTGACAGCCAAACACGGATGACCAAAAAAACAGTTAAAATTTTAATATATTAGCAAATATTGAAAATTTAGTACCAAAGATTCTAGAACATGGGAGTATGATACAATTCAATAAAAGTAGCAAATCTTAAATAATGTTATGAAAGACCTTGTCTTTGTGGATATTAAAGCCATAAAAAAACAAAGTGGATATACGGTACAAGAACCTGCCAAACATGGGAATTAAAATTTTTGTCGTGAATATCTCCCACTAAAGAAACATACTACATGCCGTTCTGACATACAGTGCATAGATAATATTTGTTATGGTGAGCATTTTTTCTTGGAGAAACAGTGCTACATTGGTACTAGTTTGAAATTTGAATAGGGGGCATCGAAACGTACTCTAAAACATCAAGGGACATCTCCAAGTTTTGAGGGAGGGGTACATTTAGAGTACTTGCTCTATGTTCTCGAGGATGTCTCTTTAAAGAGTTTTCATTGTGTTTTCTTGTGGGATGACCGAATAGTTGTTACAGTAAGATGTTATCTCTTCTACTAGGTTTCAAATTCCATGTGGAGACACTTTTGGCTCATTGTGATAAGACTTAATGAATAGGCTCTCCTACTTTCTTTGATTCTCAGCCCTCGTTAAATCATAGATTCCTGTTATATATGACTCATGGGCTGTTGGATATACTCGTGGTGCTTGGTGTTATAGTAGCAGTGGTTTGGTTTGATCTTGGCCTTGCCCAAATTACTCCAAAAATTACCGATTCTCCACGATAAAATAATTTTAAAAAACATGGAAACTAAGAACTTTCCTGCAGTCCTCAAACCCCCAAGGATGGGACAGATTCCCGTGCAACATTGTCCAGGTTGGATTCCAATCTAGCGATATATTTTGCCCAATTTCAATGGATATATAGTGAACTATATAGTTCGCCGAACCAATACTAGGGCCGAATTCTACTGAACTGCCTGGCTATTGTACCGATGAACACAACACAGAAATGAAATTGAAATGAATTCCATAGAATTTGAACTCTAACGAATTAACAATTCAAATGAAGTTCTTGGTAATCGAAATTGCGACTGGAAAATTTGAAATCAGAGGAAGGAACGTAATTATAATGATTCTACCTTTTGATAGAGCGAACGAGATCCGCAGCGGTTGGATGGCGCATCCTATGGAGGAAATCGTGAAAGGCAAGAGGAGTCGTGGCCGCATCCAGCGTATCTCTCTTCTCCATCATCACTTATTTCACATTAATTTCTTAAGCCCAACCGCTATGTATATATTTAGGGGCTAACCAGCTCGCACCTTGACTGGATCCGGCGGTAGAGCTTGCAGAGTACAATACCGTCAACTCGCACAATATCCGGTCTCCCATGGTGGAACGTTAGGTAACAACTACTAGAGAGTGAACAGGCGCCACGTCATCATGTGAGCTATTCCTTGCTTTCAATTGCTATATAATCCGTTGCGAGGCCAGTTTGGGTAATGAGGTGTATTCATACAAATTCAAACAAGTGAGCTTGGTAAATATTTTATGATTTTTGTTTTATGAATTTTTGGTGGTGTATGAATTCCATGCAAATTTATTTTAACTCATTTTAAAAATGTCGACCTAACTTATTTAAATATTGGAAAGATATTTTTTTAAATCATTTTAAAAATGTCGCTTTTTTTTTAAATGTCGATTTAATAATATAATTAATTGGAAAGATATTTATCTATATTATGGATCATAAAAATCTTAGACCTAACATTATTTCAAAAATTCATAATTATTAATAATTTAAATTATAAAAATAAGTTAATTAAAAATTATTTTCATTTTGAGTATATTAAATATTGAAAATATAAAAAAACATTGTACTGTTTATATCTTTATATAAAAAATTATATATATATATATAGAAAATTAGTAAAGTAGTGAAACAGTTAATGGAGCTTTGGTTTCATTAATGGTGATGGGTATTTTTACTAGGGTTTAATCCATGCACTGACCATGGGGGTTGTATTCGTTGAAAAGCATTTGGCGTACTGAGGCAGGGTCGAGGGGACATCTGGACCCTACCTGGCACGCTTCTGAAGGCTTTGGGTTGGGAGCCTCGAAACGGTCTTTCCTTTGTTTTTTCCCCTGCCAATTTTTGTCACAACTCTTTTCTGGTTTTTTTCGACAGGGGTGTTGGTCTGCAAGTTGTGTGTTGGGGTCTCTATCACTATCTACGCAGGCGTTGGGGAGATCATGACAGCTTTGTAACTCTGGTTGTTTACAATGGTCAAAGACGATGAGTATGTAGACTTGGAGCCTGTGGCGGAGGACATACTTTCAATATGGGTTCTGGAGCCTACGAAGAACAATTTGGCGAAGGTGGTGCTGCCATCTCGGTCTCCAGGTGGCAAAGGGAATGTGTCGGTGTTGAACTGGCAGTTGGATGGCGGTTTATCTCTGTCGGTGGTGGGAAAAAATTGCTCCTCAAAGGATGGGGAACCCATGTTCAGTGCAATGTTTGCACCGGTGGAAGCGGAGACAACAATCATTGCATCATTTGCGGAGCAAGAGCACAGTCTAGTGAGTCTATTTTTTTCTTTACCCCCCTCCATTTCTGGGTTACCCTCTGGTGGTCTGGAGGATATGGTAAATTATCGAGGGATTGGGCACAACGAAGGGCTTAAGGAATGCCTCTTTCCGACCTGGGATACGAGTGCTCTGGAGGTTGGGCAGGGGTTCAGTAATGTGCAAACAGGAGATGGGTCGAAGGGCCTAAAGGATCCTTTGCCTTCTCCTATTTTTCAAAACCTTGGCGTTGTTGGTTCAACGGGGAGTCTTTTAGCCAGGAAGGATTAGTATTGCAGGGTGATCCTAGACATCCGCAAGCTTGTTCGAGTGATGGGGAACGAAGGGGGGTTTGCCTTAGTCGTTGGGGGTGATGGCGAAAAACAACCTTGGTGTTTGGGTTGACTGCCATTGTGAGTCGAGGGTGTCTTCAATTAGGGTGGAACATTTGGATGAATGGATTAGGATTCCATAGGGAATTGGCTCACACAGCAAGGTGAGTTAGTTTATTGTGGGAGGGGCGGGACAAGGGGGAGCACTAGCTCAAAGAGGAAAAAGGGAAAGGTTGTAAGGAACAAACCTGAGGACCTTAACTTGATTTTCGGGGTAGATATTCACATTGACCAGGCTATGGAGGCCTCCGAACTCATATTGGTGGGTCGAGCGCGTGGCAAAACATTCTTTGCTGAATATATTTACGAATGGGTTGACAGTGTGAGGAAGGATGCTCCGGATAATGAGGTGTAGATCCTCACTTTGGCTCATGGATGGTTCATGGTGCGCTTTAGACAACGAGAGGCTCTGGAGTGGATTCTACAAAGAAATCGGTCTTTTGGGCTAGCGCCAATCCTTTTCAAGAAATGGATGCGTATGTCTGATGCCCAGCGTGAAAAGGTGGAGGAGATACTGGTATGGATTCGCTTACCCTCTCTTCCCCCACATCTCTCAACGGAGGACGTTTTCAGGGCCATTGGAAACCTACTAGGGACATTTTTGGAACCTGATATGTCATTTTTAGAAACAAAAAAATGTATTTATGGCACGAATTATGGTTCGACTTGATCCAAGAGAGGGTTTATCAGAAAGAACCAATTCACATTTACAGGGTTACTCTTATTTCCAAATGATTGATTACAAGCATACGTCGTTTCGTTGCCATCGGTGCCACAAGTATGGTCACCTTGCACGCGACTGCCCTCTCAGGGGTTTCGGCGTCGAAGACGGTTGAGAAGAGAACCGGGGGTGGAAGAAATGGAGTCGGTTGAGGATTTGGTGGCAGAATAGATGGTGGTGGATGCATCTTTGGATAAAGGAGCTCAGGTCATGGTGGAGACTCAGGTCACCCAACAGTTTCCCCCGAACATTGTGCCTCTTGTAGATGATTTCGATTGACAAGTTCAAGTGGCCGAGAGCCCTCTTTTGCGGGTGATTCCCCTGACGCGTACTAGCTCTCTCTCCCTTTCTCCTCTACATGATTCTTTTAAATCTTTGTTAAATGCTTTACTTCAGCCTGGTCCCTCTAGGCATTTATCAAATGAGTGTTTATATCCTAGCAGTTTTTCTGTGGCTCTGGATAGTATTATCACGTCCATACCTTCCTTTTCCCTTAACAAGTTGAACCTTGCAGAGCCTGATATTGTCTCAACTCCTTTGGTGCCCATTGATTCCCCCCCCCCCCCCCCTTACAATTTGTGCCCTCAGGAAAAAAGAGCTCTCCCCATGAAGCCTTTGGCGATCTGGGATCGGCCTTGGATCTTCTAAGGATGCGCAAATCGAGAGGTCATAAGACAGAAATTTCAAAGGCTCGGCTTAAGGAAAAGTTGGACATTACAGAAGGGAAACATATATCCCTTGAAGGGGCACTTATAACATTGCAGTCCCCTGTCATAGTTTCCAAACGATCTTGTTATCCTTTAATTGTCGTGGCTTTGCTAGCAGCCATAAAAAAAATAACCCTAAAATCTATTTTTCTTTCATACAAACCTAATGTTATTATGCTCCAAGAAACTATGGGCATCGGGGATGTTGTTTGTCTCTCCCTTTGTAAAATTATGCCTGGTTGGTCATTTGTTTCCATTGATACGAAAGGGAGATCTGGTGGATTGGCCCTAGGTATTAATGAGAGTCGTTTAAAGCTGTTAAATTCTTGGAGCTCGGATTATGTTTTGGGGGTGGGGGCGTACTCTTCTTGGCTCTATTCTATATTATCTCTAGTTAATATTTATGGTCCTTGTCAGGATAGGATTTCATTCTGGAACAACCTTCTAGCTAAGTCCTTTATGAAAGCCCAAAATCTGGTGGTGGGGGGGACCTCAACTTCTCATTGGGTCTATCTGAGACCTGGGGTCCCGAGGCTCATGTTGACCCTCTGGCAGATTTATTCTTGGAAAAGATATAGGATGGTAACTTTATTGATCTCAACTTGATTAAATTGGGCCCAACTTGGCGGAATCGTCAAGTTGGGGTGGATTGGGTAGCCAAAAAATTGGATCATTTTTTTGTTAAATGAGGACACATTATCACACATTCCTTCATTCATGTAATGGGTGGCATCTGGTTGGGATTCAAATCATTCCCCTATTCTTATGGAGCTGAAAGGGTCTTGTAACAAGCCAGGAGCCCCCCTTCAAGTTCTTTGCAGATTGGTTAAAATAGGTATCCTTTACTCGAATGGTTAAAGATGTTTGGAGACATCTGGATTGCTCTTAGGAAATCTCCCTGGCTTCAACCTTCATGGATAATCTCAAAATATTAAAACAAGAAACTATAGCATGGTCTAGAGCTAAGAAGAAGAGGGATGAGGAGGACTTTACGCTTATTGCTTCATAATCGAAAAGTTTAGAAAGCCTTGAGATGGATGGATATGAAACTAATGAGAAGAGAGAAAGGATCAAGCTCCTTGAGACCAGAAGGAAAAATATCTTAAGTGATGGTGAGGAACAGCGGAGACTCAAAAGTCAGGCCATTTAGCTCACAATGGGGGATGAGGATTCTAAGTTTTTCCAAACTATGCAAAGGGAAGGAATAATTCTAACACGATATGGGAAATGGAACGGGAGGAGGGTGGCACTGCAAAATATTTTTATGATCTGGCTAACATGGGAAAGGATTACTTCAAAAATATTTTTAAGGCTCCGAAGGTGGTCTCAATTGTTGAGATTATCATAGTAGTACAAGTTTTCTCTAATTATGTGGAGGAAGACGATAATTAATATCTTATGTCTCTGATGACTAAATTTGAAGTGGAAGTTATCCTTAAATTGATGCAGAAAGATAAAATTCTAGGGCCGGATGGTTGGACGGTGGAATTCTTTCAACATTTCTTTGATCTAATGGGGGATGATCTCATTGGGGTGGTGGAAGAATCCCGGATTAGGGGACATATCTATGAGCCTTTCAATACCACCTCCATTGCCCTTATTCCTAAAACCGATGTTCCTTCCTCTTTTGATGAGTTTAGACCTATCTCTCTATGTAATTGTGTTTATAAAATTATTAGGAAAGTTATTGTGACCTGGTTAAAGCCTATTCTGTCTAGGAATATTTCTAAGGAACAATTTGGTTGCTTGGATGGCAGGCATATTCATGAGGCTATAGGGGTGGCACAAGAATCTATGTATAGCATAAAAAGAAGTAGAAGGAAAGGAATGATTGTTAAAATTGATTTATCAAAGGCATATGACCGAATCAACTAGTTATACCTTAGGCTCCTATTAACCCATTTGGGGTTTTGTATTGGTTTTATTAATTGGATCATGAGTTGTATGACAAATGTTTCTTTTGCAGTTCTTATAAACGAGGCTGCCTCTCCTTTTTTCCACAGTCAATGTGGGCTTAGACAAGGTTGTCCTCTATTGCCTATGTTGTTTCTTTTGGCAGTTGAAGGTCTAAGTCAATTACTGTTGGCAGCAAAAAGAAATGGAAATTTGAAAGGCATTGAAATTGCAACTAACCTATTCTTAACACATCTAATTTTTTTAGATGACATTCTTTTTTTCAGCAATGGCTCTGGGGAGGAGTTACAACAACCGAAGTCCTCCCTTGATCTGTTTCTTCATGCAACTGGGATGTGTATAAATGACCAGAAATCCTCAATAGTCTATGCAAGGTTTTAAGAGATGGAAGTAGATTGGTTCAATCAGTCTTTTCCTTTTGAGTATATGCCTATGGGAGGCAACTTCAAATATCTGGGGTTCCACCTTAAGCCGGATACTTATGATAAGTGTGATTGGTTTTGGTTGGTTGCAAAAGTTGAAAATCGAATTAAGTCGTGGAGCTTGAAGTGGTTGTCTAGAGTGGGTCGTTTGGTTTTAATTAAGTCAGTGCTAATGCTATCCCAATCTACTGGATTTCTCTGACTTGGGTTCCTAAGGGCATTCAATCCAGAATCAGGAAAATTTGTAGTCATTTCCTGTGGGAAGCTCTGCTAAAGAGGACGTGGTTCTCCCCTGGGTGGCGTGGGACAAAATTGCTCGATCAAAGTCATGGGGAGGATGGGGGATTAAGGAGATCCATTCCTTTGCTATATCTTTGGCGGAAAAATCGAGTTGGCAATTGTTGTCTATGTATAACGGTGGTAAAAAGGAAGCATATTGATCCAGAAACTTTGGATGATTGGATAAGGAGAGAAAATGAGAGATCACTGAACTCCTCAGTGATTTGGAAGGCTGCTATATATACTTTTAATTTGGTGGAAGATGGTTTAGCTTGGCATGTTGGCAATGGTGAAAAACTTTGCATTGGTATGGACCCTTGGGTGGGTGGTAATGAGGATTTTGCAATTCTTAGGGAGCTTTTCCTTTGGCTCAATGGACGAGGGGTCATATTTTGAAATTAGAAAGAGAAAGAAACCTTTTCCACCTTCTGAAATCAAGGTTGGAAAACGAATGAGGACTTAAGCTTGGATCCTAGTTGGCATGGGGTTTGGCAGATATTTACTAGTGAATTCCGGCGCACTAGTGTCAGGCTCAGAGATCTCTCAGACTCCATCAAATGATTTCATGCCCCCATCTGAAGGGTACTCTCCAAAGTTTGGATATATGTTATTATTGAATAGGAAATATTGGGGAGGTCAAGAGTAGTGGTGCAAACTTCTGGGAAACTGAAAAATCTAGTAAAGTATCGACTCTTATTTTGGTGTATCCTCATGAGTAAAGTTCCCACTTGGGACAATTTCATGAAAAGGAAAAAAAAGGTCCTGGTTGGTGCTGCCTATGCAAAAATGTTGAGGAATATGTCAAACATTTGTTCCTATAGTGCCCCTTTTCCTCCAAGATATGGGCCAATACTTTGTACCTTCTTTGGATAAGCCTGAAGTGGGTAGGTAATAACTACAAGGAAGCATGGCATGGTTGGTGGAAATCTGCCACAAATGAAAACTTTAGGAACATTCCCTTGATTGTCTCTTGGGGAATTTGGCTGGCGCATAAGAAAGTTACTTTCCACGATTTTACTACCTCCCCTTCCCTTATTACAACATAATGTGCTTCTATCTTTGCTCTTATTCCTTCTCTTTATCCATCACATCCTCAAAGGTTTGTCAAGGACTATCAGATCAGATCGGGCACTCCATGGGCTTACTTTGACGGTGCTTCTGATCATGGTGATAAATGTGGGGCAGGTTTGGTTATTTTTATTGATAAGGATAGAACATATAAAGCTCCAATGGGCCTTGGTACAGGTTCCAACAATTTTGCTAAGTTACTTTCACTAAAGCTTCTTATGTGTTGGTTTAACAGAAGAGTTTGGGTTATGTTCAAATCTATGTTGATTCTATGAATGTTGTTAATTTCTTCAACTATTTACAGAGATGTCAAAACCATATTTTGATTCCAATTTTAGAAGAAATTATGCAATTAAAAAATTATTTTTATCATATCATTGTTTGTCATATATACAGGGAACAAAACAACGCCACATAACTCCTTTATAAGGAGGGTATACAACAGACTTTGGGCACCTGGAGGATAACAAAACATAACGCTAGTTTGATCTGAGTGTCGAATCAACTACCTTTTGTTTAATAGACTTTTTTCTCGATGAACTGAGACCGGTTTTTTATGTGGTTACTTTATGGGTTGGTCTGATTCTAATTTTACCTATGTATATTTTTTGTAAATGACAGAACACGAGATGCTTTTCAGAGACTATATTTTTTGCTTTTTGGGTTTTTTTCCCCTTAAGGGGAGGCCCTGTTCATTTTGGACTATGTTTCTTGCATCCTATGGTGCTTTTTCGAGCGGTTCTTTTGCCCAGTCTTGTATATCGTGACATATTGTTGATCTTCTAGCAACTTTTCACCTTTGCAAAATGTGTTATGCATATACTATATAATTTTTTATTATGCTAATAGAAAGTTCGATTTTTTTTTGGAATAATTTCTTTTTGAAAATTACATTATAAATTTGGGCATTGAATATGTGGATTTAAATTAGCTATTGCATCAAATGTTGTAAGGGAAACGTCGTAAGTCGAAAGCATATAGAAGAAGAACGTAAATGAAGGTAGATGTGATATGTTATGTGATCAAGGTGCACAAACTTCGCTCTAAAAGAACTAACAACAATATGCCTAGTTGTGAAAGTCAACAATATGCCTAGCTATGAAGTATATATTTGTGCTCTTATGTGAAATAAGAATTTAGTTTGCATGATATGATCAAGTATATGTTAGGTTTTAGAAGTTAACAATATTTTTTTGTACATTTCAACCTAGAAGTATATATGTGTGTATGCCTGTGTGGGTGCTCTTACTTGAAATAATAATTTAGTTTGCAGAACAATATCAAGTTTGTTTTAGGTTTTAGAAGTTAATAGTACTTTTTATGTACATTTCAACCCAGAACATGATCAAGTTTGTTTTAGGCTTTAGAAGTTAATATTATTTTTTATGTACATTTTTGTTATGCAGGTAAATCCTCTCTGCGGACAGAGACGATCCCTCTAGCCCTAGAGTGGGTCTAGAAACAAAGGGACACGCTAAAGTGTTGCTTCATAATTATTGAATGAACAAGGGACACAGTAGATCGACCTACCTGAAATCCAACGCTGTCGTTGTTGCTGTAGTAATGGTGGCCTCTCGCTCTTGCTTCGGCAAGTCACAATCTGTTCGCCATTATGCTTGGATACCTGCAAAAAGAACAAGAAAACAAGAACAACATACAAGATGACAACATTTCATTCATAACTATTAACCAGTCAAAGAGGGCTAAACATATTGCGTTAAAAAAAAATCATAACACAACAGTGGAACCAAACAGTAGAAGGAAGAGTTACAAACGATGCTTTGATGTCGCAGTCTCCTCCAGCGGGGTTCGGGTGAAGCGTGTCTCAGATGCTCGTCAGGGAATTCGGACGGGATGAAGGCATGGAATCAAGCTTCCTCAACGTAATTCCTTCTTTCTTTTCTAGTCATCAGCTATAGTATGTCTAATTCTCCAAGTTCAGCTAGCTTGTACTAAGAGAGATAGCTTCTTTTATAGAGGAAAAAGGGGAGGTTAGGATCCCTACAAAGGTGGGAGGGAGGCCTATCCTTTAGGGAGTTCCCATAAGAGGTGGAAACCATAAACCTAAAGGAGGCAGTATGTGGTTTATCAGTTCAACCACTCCCAATGACTCATCCTCGATGTGGTTGGAGTGGAATATGCACCTCTATTTTTAAAAAACATTCCATAAACAACTTGGCACGGGTGGCAAACTAGGACAGATCGCTAGCTGGTTAATTTTCCTCTTCGGCGCGAGGGCATAATTGATTACCCGCGCCAAGGCAAAAACAAGGGTTTTTGAGTCTCTGCTAAGGGAATTGTCAACAAGAGGAATGTTACTCTCATGTAAAGGGACACAATGATGGTGTTTGCAAGGCATGACACTGCTTATTGGTCATAGAAATGACCCTCCAATGGGCGAGATGGGGATTGCAGGGATAGTGACAAAATGCTGTGTAACAGATGACCCCTAAAGCATGAGGTCCGAGGGAGAGGGAGGGGCGAAATGCTTTATGAGAATGCGTTCGAACCAAACATCGCTGTCAGAAAACCTACAATTACAAATACAATTGATATCTACGATACATGAACATGTGGTATGGGCGCAGCCATCCATAATAGAGTATATATTAAAACTAAGATTCGAGGTATGGACGCAACCATCCAATCAAAAGATTCATGTAATAAGTCATAATAATCCAAAAAAAATCTGCAGCCTAGATTTTATCAGACAAAATCTAGGGTCTTGCGCTCCATCTCGACCCGAACAAGTACAAATTCAAGCATGTGAATATATGAGCTGAAGTCGAACATGCAAGAAAATCACCTGATTACCAGCCAATGATGAAAGTTGTTAACAGGCATGAGAGAAACCACGAATAATGACAATGGCTCTCAAGGTACAACCGGTACAATCCACGGGATGTGAACAGTGATCTGGCGTCGAACATCTGCAGAATCACTCGATCGAAGGTAAATGATGTGGACTTTGCGTCGAATGCGAAAAACCTGCCATTAAGGCATGCAGGCTCCAACGTACCAGAATAGAGTCTCTCAATCAAGTTCCTAGATAATGAGCTGAAGTCGACAGGAAGTGACCTGATCGAAGGTGGGCCATAATGTTTCCCACATCATCAATACGAGACAGAGGAACATGATGATAGTGAATCAGGACTAACAAAGAAATAGAGAAAGGTTGAAAACTGTAGACGCAAACTTCTCTTGAACATATCAACAGCACGACACTGGATTTGGCAGTATTTGACATCAAAGGATTTGAGGTCATGATGACGTGGCAAAGAGCAGATGAGAGGTTAAAAGAGATTACCCAAACCCATGGAGGCAAAAATTATGAAATGAGATGTCCCCAACCCGACACAAATGCAGACAAGTGCCATGTTCAAGAGCAACATACTGCCAACATAACTAAAACTTGGTTCCATTTTCCCCCACCCTTTCTGGCGAGTACCCCAATTATTTTTTAAAACAATCTTGAAGGGGATAGCATATGCTTGTGCTGTAAGTTCGTCCTTCAGACAAATCCATCCTAGTACATTTTACGAGCCCTAGGAAGGAGGAACTTGAGTAACGTCATGGCGACGAAATCCGATGTCATCAGGGTTTAACGAGTCAGACAAAGGGAGAACTTGACATCTTTTCATGTTTAGAGAGTTTGAAAAGAAGGCAGAAAAGAAAACTCCATCATGGCCCTTTTCGTAAATAGTCTCTCAGATCCAAAAAGGTAGAAAACAATATCTGAAAGAACCTCTTAGTCGCGAGTGCTAAGGTATTCCTTTTTCATAAATAATCTATCCCAACCCAAAAAAGGGATAAATGTATACTGGGTAGATATTTCTTCACAACCATTTAACGAGTTCGAAACGACAAGAGTCTCGACAATCTTTTCAATTTTAGAGAGTAAAAAAAGAGCTGAAAGATAACTCCAATAGTGACTTTTTCGTGTTTTTACCGAGTCCGAAAAAGTATAAAATTTAACTCGTTACCTCATCACTATGTCCTGAAAACCCTGTAGTTGCACAAGAGACATGTGTAAAACCCATTTTTCGAAAAAATGATATAATACAATAATCGAAAAACATGTTTTAAAACCTAATTAGGGTTGTAAAAAGTTATAAAATGCCAAAAATGGTAAAAAACAATTACTTTCACTTTTTACCTCTTGTGGAGCAAATAGTTACCCATTTTACTCTGTGATTTTGCAGGGACGATAGCGGAAAATCCAGCAGACCAATCTCAAATCTGTCAGTTCGAGGTAAGAGTCGAGATCTTTCTCTATATTTTGAGGCATTTCTTACTACATGCAACTTCTAATTTTGAAATATGGGGAATGAAGTATGAAAATTAGGGCACGACGGTTGGCGCGGATTTCGGGCACGGAGTCGCGCCAACCGACCAATTTTTTATACTAGGGCACGCCAATGGCGCTAACCATTTTTTGTGCACAATGCTAGTCACAAACCCCAATTTTTCACAAATCCAAGTTCCCAAACAACTAATATCATTCATATGAATGTGTTTATAGGTAAAAAAGCGGCAAAATGGTAATAGAATGGAAAGAATGGGAACACAACAAAGAAGACGAGCTTGCCATGGAAAATAAGAGATGCATGGAAGCTCTCAGGGATTGTGGACTGAAGAAATTATTCTTGACACCATATCTTCGTGCTCAACGAGATCTGTTACAATATTTGATCAGCATATGGGATGAGGACCAAGAAAATTTCATCCTTCGAGATCAGGAACTTGAGATTGATGTTTCTGACGTCTACTTTATCACAGGATTGTCGCGGAGGGGAGCAACACCGATCCTAACCGGTACCTGGCCTTGCATGGAGAGTATGTCCATGGTGATGGATAGAGTATTTCAAGGGGCACAGAAGGGAACAGGAAGTGGGAAAGCTGACATCCAAACAATCTCAGACCTAGCACTAAAAGTAGTGCTACATACCATTACATGAGCTGCGGGATCACAAGCATCGCACGAAGCAACAAAAACACAGTTGCTTCTTGCTGTAGACTACTTGGCACCGGCCATCTACAACTGGGCAGAGGCCGTGACAATAAACATGAAACGCCAGCTAACAAAGTACAAGAAGACCAAATTGAAGCAGTTTGGTTATGGGTCTATCTTGGTATCGTTCTTCCTGGAACGATTACCAATCTTTCAGCGTCAAGAGGTCATAGTCCCAAAACCACCAGTGAGAGAACCACAGATGGCTCGATGGGTGACTCTGATGCCAAGGGCAACGGGTGGTCAACAGATGTCATGGAGACCAGAGTTCTTTGATTGGCTCCGCCAACAGTTGATTGTCGTGGAGGACTGGCCCTACTCTGGTACAGATTTTACTAGTGATCCAGACCTCCCACTCCCGGAGGGAGAGGATTGGGATGAATATTTGGGCAAGACTTATTTTTAATTTTCATGAGTATTATGATTTTTTTTGTTTATGTATGTTCTGACTTTAAATCCATGTATTTACAGATGTCGGCCCAGAGAGACCTGCAGGCATGTCTCTGATAGCGAGGCGAATTCCTCGTGATTTCGACCCTCATGGTGAGGGCAACGAGGAAGAGGATATCATGCGCAACCTAGAGCGGATCACAAATGGAATCCCTGATTATGCACGATTTGACGATGTTCCTTGCGTCTACCAGAGACATACCGTCGGGTTGTCAAGGCGTATTCACCGCTTACTGAGGCGGCTTGTACGGGCAGTGACATGCTATCATGAGCATCACACTGATTAGACACTTAGGCTTTATATCTGTATTTTTTAGAGACATGGGGTCTCAGGATGTAACAGAAACACACATATATTTTTTGAGTGTATGATGCACACTGATGCAAACACGCGAGCATGCAAACACGCGATACATATATATATATATATATATATATATATATATATATATATATATATTTCTCATGTGATGATGATTTTACAGATTACGCAAATGTCTATCTAATACAATGTTAGCCACTGTATTAGTTAATGCATTCATTCGCCATGTATCAAACAAGGGTACTTCGGTTTGCATTGAGAACCATCACCAGCACGAGGTTTTTAAGAATCCTGTTTCGTGGTATTGGGTCTGGCTTTACATTTACCCTTCTTCTTACCTTTAGAAGTATTATCCATAGGATTGGCCTGAACAACATTAACTTCTACAAGTTTACCAGAATTCAAAGCAAACTGAGAAGCAACATTATTGGAAGAAGTGGACTTTGACTTCCCAGAGTTTGAAGATGAAGACTTTTGAGAAGCCTGAGACACAGTTTCGTGTTTTTACCGAGTCCAAAAAAGTATAAAATTTAACTCTTTACTTCATCACTATGTCCTGAAAAACCTGTTGCTGCACAAGAGACGTGTAAAACCCATTTTTCGAAAAATAATATAATAAAATAATCGAAAAACATGTCTTAAAACCTAATTAGGTTTGTAAAAAAAGTTATAAAATGCCAAAATGAAAGAAATTACTTTCACTTTTAATTTCTCAGGAGTAAGAAGTTACCCATTTTACTTCCGTGATTTTCGTTACGGCCGACGATACGGACAATCCAATATAATTAATCTCAAATCCGTTAGTTCCTGGTCAAGAGCCGAGATCTTTCTATATTTTGCGGCCTCTTACTACCCCGCAACTTAATTTTGAAAATCCAAGAAGTAAGGAAAATTAGGCACAACGATCGCGCGGTTTCGAGCATGAACAAGGCCAACCGACCAATTTTTATACTAGGCATGCCTACTGGCGTACCGTTTTGGAAATAGCCGCGCCAACGACGCAAACCATTTTTTGTGCACAACGTTAGTCACAAAACCCAATTTTTCACAAATCCAAGCTCGCAAACCCGCTCATTATCTCAAATCCGTTAGTTCCAGGTAAGAGCCGAGATCTTTCTCTGTATTTTGAGGCATTTCTTACTACCTGCAACTTCTAATTTTGAAATCTGGGGAAGGAAGTATGAAAATTAGGGCACAACGGTTGGCACGGGTTTCGGGCATGCATTCACGCCAACCGACCAATTTTTTATACTAGGGCGCGCCCATTGGCGCGACTGTTTGGGAAACAGTCGCGCCAATGGCGCTAACCATTTTTTGTGCACAATGCTAGTCACAAACCCCAATTTTTCACAAATCCAAGCTCGCAAACGGCTAATATCATTCATATGAATGTATTTACAAGTAAAAAAGCGGCAAAATGGTAATAGAATGGAAAGAACGGGAACACAGCGAAGAAGACGAGCTTGCCATGGAAAATGAGAGATGCATGGAAGCTCTCAGGGATTATGGATTGAAGAAATTCTTCTTGACACCGTGTCTCCGTGTTCAACTAGAGCTATTACAATATTTGATCAACATATGGGATGAGGACCAAGAAAAGTTCATCCTTAGAGATCAGGAACTTGAGATTGATGTTTCTAATGTCTACTTTATCACAGGATTGTCGTAGAGGGGAGCAACACCGATCCTAACCGGTACCCAACCTTGAATGGAGAGTATGTCCATGGTGATGGACATAGTATGTTGAGGGGCACGGAAGGGAACAGGAAGTGGGAAAGTTGACATCCAAACTATCTCAGACCTAGCACTAAAAGTAGTGCTACATACCATTACACAAGCTGTGGGATCACAAGCACCGCACGAAGCAAGAAAAACACACTTGCTTCTTGGTGTAGACTGCTTGGCACCGACCATCTAGAACTGGGTAGAGGCCATGACAATAAACATGAAACGCTAGATAACAAAGTGCAAGAAGACCAAATTGAAGCAGTTTGGTTATGGGTCTATCCTAGTATCATTCTTCTTGGAACGATTACCAATCTTTCAGCGTCAGGAGGTCATAGTCCCGACACCACCAGCGAGAGAACCATGGATGGGCCGATGGGCGGCTCTGATGCCAAGGGTAGGGGGCCGTCAACAGATGTCCTGGAGATCATAGTTCTTTAATTGGCTCCACCAACTGTTGATTATCATGGAGGACTAGCCCTACACTGGTACATATTTTACTGGTGATCCGAACCTCCCACTCCTGGAGGGAGAGGATTGGGATGAAGATTTGGGTAAGACTTATTTTTAATTTTCATGAATATTATGAATTTTTTTTGTTTATGTATGTTATGACTTTAAATCCATGTATTTTCAGATGTCGGCCCAAAGAGACCCGTGGGCATGTCTCCAATAGCGAGGCGAATCCCTCGTGATTTCGACCCTCATGGTGAGGGCAGCGAGGAAGAGGAGCTCATGCGCAACCTAAAGGGGATCACACATGGAATCCCTGATTATGCACGATTAGACGATGTTCCTCGCGCCTACCAGAGAGATACCGTTGGGGTGTCAAGCCTATTCACCACTTGCTGAGGCGGCTTGTACGAGCAGTGACATGCTATCATGAGCATCACGCCGATTAGACACTTAGGCTTTATATCTGTTTTTTTTAGAGACATGGGGTCTTAGGATGTAACAGAAACACACATATTTTATTTTAATGTATGATGCACACTGATGCAAACACGTGATATATATATATATATATATATATATATATATATATATATATATATATATATATATATATACATATATACATATACATACATATATATATATATATATATATACATATGTATATATGTATATATATACATATATGTATATATGTATAGATATACATATATGTATATATATACATATGTATATATACATATATGTATATCTACACATATATATATATATGTATATCTATACATATATACATATGTATATATATATATATATATATACATATATGTATGTATATGTATATATATATATATATATATATACATATATGTATGTATATGTATATATGTATGTATGTATATATATACATATATATGTATATATACATATATATGTATATATGTATATATATATATGTATATATGTATGTATATATATATATATATATATATATATATATATAGAGAGAGAGAGAGAGAGAGAGAGAGAGAGAGAGAGACAGAGAGATATTTCGAGTGTGTTGTTTGTTCTTCGAGGAAGTGTTAGAAGTGTTTATAAAATTGGTATCGGGAGCTATCCGGTTCTTTGTCCAAGCTATTTTCATCCGTCCGGTTCTTTCCATTGAGTTGTACGTTCCCCGTATCCGTTTATGCTTGTGCTTCCACGTAAAGGCGCCGTCGAGTTGTTTAGGCGGGCTGCATCATCGTGTTTTGCTTTCCCCGTTAATCGTTTCTTTACCTCCTATGTTCCTACCGGTTCTATGAATGAATTTGTTCTTCTCGTAGCTCGTAAACCTCGATGACAACACATTGCTAGGCAAAAGAGATGGTCTTTTCTAAATAGATACTTGAATAATCCGGTAATGATGAGTTGTAGAATGAAAAAAATTATTAGTTCAAAAAATTCGAGCCTCAAACGCACCGGGATATCATGAAATAGAAGTTGATAAATTATATAAGATTCCAGTTTTTTTGTTTCGCGCTGCTCAGTTGTTTCGGTTTACTTCTGTGAATATTCCTATGTCTACTGGTCAGTCTGTATATCAAGTTCCTTTGATAAAGAAAGAAGATATATAATGGGGTTTGGAACATGGCTATAATTATATTCATATTGGAATGATTCAGTTCGACATCAATCCTCTTGTTAGGCCAGGATTAAATACATCTTGTTTAACATGTGTTCTTGACACTAGAATGAATAACTTTCATGATGCACTTCTGGGAGGATTTCAGAGTCCATTAAATAATAGTCCTGTTTGGTCTTCTGTCATTCCCCGCTATCAAGTAGCCTTAACAGATCCTTACATCAATGAGTTTTTAAATGCTTATATTCAATTCCATGGCTTTGATGTAGCCCCACAAGCATTAATAGCTCAGTTTCATTCTTCTGTTTGTCTTCGTTTTGTTTCTATTTCAATGTCTCCATTAAATTCTAAGTTATCCCAAAGAGCTTTGAAAGAAGGCGTAGTTGTTGGCCCTGGTAATACATCACCGCTCCAAATTGGATTTGCTGCATGTACTCTTCCTGAAGAATGGAATAGTACTTATACTCCTCTGTCTCAGAAATATCTGCAGCTTAAATCCTCCAAAGAGCCCCAACAGTTGTCCCTCATACAACATCCTCATGGATCCAGTGGTCTTAAATTCACAACACCTTCCCTCACTCGATCTCTGTCCACCTTGGACAGATCTCCATTTTTGGGTGGTAGACATAGTTTATCATCAATCCCCTCTCAGCTTACAGTTCCAAGAGATCATGTTTTGCAATCCTCTGTTCCTAGAAAAAGCCACAGAAGATCTCAGTCCCATAAAACAGATGATTGTCAGTTTTGTGTTCCATCTTCCTCTTCCAGTTTCCAGACTGAAGAACAACATTCTCCTAAAAAAGATTTCCAGATCTTTGTTCCTGATATTAAGAGCTTTTCTCTTCCTAGAACCCAACAAGAAGTATCTGCTAAAATAAATGAGAGACATTTAGAACCTAGAAATGCTAGGAGAACATTCAAGAATGGAACAATGAAAGCAGATCTACAATGGTTACAGATGAAGAATCTCTCAGATCCATAACAGAGTGAATCAGAAAAAATGCATAACTATACAAACTACTAGATTGTTTGTATGTTGCAAAATATAGATGATATAGCCAGAGATGTGCTATAAATTAAAGAACATATCAAGAAGATGCATACTGGTTATAATGAAGTATTGGGTACACAGAATGAGCACACACAGAAGTTGAATGATATTCAATCAAACATGGGTATCATCTCTAGATCTCTTGATCATTTAAGAGATGCTCTTCCATCTCCTGCTTCTCCTCCTCATTATAGAGAAGTAGATACCTCTACTCCTAGATTGAAATTTACTCCTGGTTCTACTTCACAAAGTGAATCACGAAGTATTCTTTTTAAGGGGGTAGAGAATTTGGATGCAGTCAAGTATGAGAAAATTCATAGAGGAATAAATTTAGCTAAAGAAAAAACTGAGTTAATGAAAGAAAGGCTAAAAGAGTTTCCTTCTCTTGAAAGTTTAAGGTTGCCAAAGAATTATGTAAGCCTTAAAAGTTTGTTAGAAAATGGCCAACCATCTGCTACACAATATCCTCAAATATTGGCTATGTCAGGTGTCACTGGTACTCAGAGAACCCCTGGTGAACCAACACAAGGTGAGCCAAGTTCTAAAAGGGATAGAGAAGACACATTTTCCTTTACTCATAAAGGAAGAAGGAATAAAGAAAATACCACCGCCCATGAAGCTTCGCAACAAGTCCTTTTGGTCGACATACGTAAAACTTGCGAATATCTCAACAAAACAGAAAATCCTTCTTCAAGAGGATTTGGAAATACACTCGCTTATTAATATTGATTGCTTAAGCTATGATGAAGTTATCATTGTCTTTCATAATTTGCATGCTTGGGCATTACAAAGAAAAGCAAACTAAGGCAGTAAAGGTCAAATATTGTAACTCAAATAGTTTGGTCTTTTACTGGCATTCTAAAACAATGGTGGGATAAGTTGTCAGATACAGAAATGAATCAGATTATTGAAAATGAAGATGATCCTTTAAAAGCCCTATTTGATGCCTTAAAACATGAGTTTGTAGGGGTTGTACCAGAAGATTCAGCCCATCATTCACAATTGTTTTTATCTCAGAGATTGTGCAATATAGACTATTTGCAAGAATATTTCTATCCTATGCAGAAATTATTATATCAGGCAAATGATCCTCATAATGTTGCATATTTGAGGTATTACATAGCATCAATGCCAGGAAAGATTCCAGATCTAATAAATCAGCATATTGATGAGCATAAAATCAAGATTGAGAATTCATCATTTGCTGCTGTTCAACAATTGATTGTTTCAGTTTTGCAGAAAGAATGTGCTGCTGAAAAGGCAAAAAAGAATTTCAAAAAACAAATGCATTTCAGTACTAAACTCTGCAATAATTTCAAAGAGACTTATGACTTTGGTTGCCATTCAAAATCCAAAAACAAAGTCATTAAGAAAAAATACCAAAGTTGTTCCTGCAAAGCAGATAAGTATTTTCCTAAAAAGAAGTATTATCCTTCTAAGAAAACTTTTCGGGGCAGAAGGACAGTATCTAGGAAAAGGACAAAACCTTCAAAGAAAGTTGTTTGTTTTATTTGTGGAAAAGAAGGTCATTATGCTAATGCTTGCAGAGAAAATAAAGACAAAAGACAAATGAAGATCATGGATATATTCTCATCAGTTCATGATCCTAAAGATTGGGATCTTATATCTCATTCGAATGGAGAATACTTTGAAGTATCCAGTTCTTCCTCAGAATCTGAAGAAGATAACTTGGAAGATATTAGGAAGCTCACATTAGAGTCTGATTCTTCTGACTCTAATGAAACATTTATTCCTGATATTAAAATGTTTCATTTTAACTCTTCAGATAATTTGCAGATAAAGATAGCAGAAGTCAAAGTTGAATTGGCATAGCTTGACCCAGTACAGTTCACAGCCAGAAGAAGGTTAACAGAAAAGTTGGAGGCCTTGGAGAATCAGCTACCTTCTTCCAGAAGATTTAAAAGAAGCCTCTCAAATGAAGAATTCATTGAAAAAGAGTTTGATTCAATGTTCAAACCTTTGAATATTACATAATACTCACAAAATCCAGGTATGGACACAATCACAACTCTTAAGAAAAAGATTGAGGATCTAGAGTCATCTATTCATCATACTACATCAGAAATGATCCAGTTATCATCCAAACTACAGTTATTAATTTCTGATTATGATGATTGTAATTCAAAATTGGAAAATTTGTTGATGAAAGATGTTCCAGAAGAAATTCCCTTAAAACCTACAAGTGTTGATGTAGTCAATATTATGGGAATAGGAGATAGAGTGGTTATTCCAATAAAGATAAAATTGCCCAAAGTGAAGGAATACACTCTAGATGCCCAAATTGACTCTGGAGCCATGAGTAGTTGCTGCAAATTTGGTGCCATTCCTACATATTATTGGCAGCCAACTAAATTACAATTCAGGGCTATCACTAAAGATTTGATGGAGATTAATCACATAGCCCCTGATTTCCCTATTCATCTAAATAATGTTCAAGTATTTGTCACTTTGTACAGTTTTGATACTGGTTCAGATTTTTTGTTAGTACAAGAATTTTTGAAGAAATTTCTCCCTGTCACTTTTGGCAAGGAATCAGTTATCTTTACTACCACTGAAGGCCTAGTTACAGTACATGCTTCAAATGACTACAAAATCAATGTTCAACCAGTTGAAGAAGATCAGATTCAATGTAGTCTACAAGATTTGTCTAAAATCCACAAAATTGTGAAAAATGCTGAGATTCATGGTCCTAAAACTTTGCAGAATGTTTCAGATAAACTTCGCAAAGAATGCACAGCAAATTGGCATGATGATTTCTGGACCAGAGAAAAATATTTTGTAGCACTTCCTTACAGAGAAGGATACATTTCCAGACCACAAAAGGCTAGTGCTAATCACATGAGTCCACAAGAACAAACTTTGTGCAAAGAAGAGATCTCTCAACTCTTACAGCAAAAGCTTATTGAGCCCTGTAAAAGTCCCTGGGCTTGCCCAGCTTTTTATGTGAATAAGCACAGTGAGCAGAAAAGAGGAAAGAAAAGACTTGTTATCAATTACAAGGCTTTAAACGATGCATTGCTTCCTATCAGGTATCCTCTCCCTAACAAAGAGCTCCTTCTTGCTAAAATTGCTACTGCAAATGTTTTCAGCAAATTTGATTTGAAAAGTGGTTTCTGGAAAATTGGCATCATTCCAGAAGACAGGTACAAGACAACTTTTACAGTCCCCCATGGTCAATACCAATGGACTGTAATTCCTTTTGGATTAAAAAATGCTCCATCTGAATTCCAGAAGAGGATGGAAGACATTTTTGGAGAGGTAGAGTTTATCATTGTATATATAGATGATTTACTTGTTTTCAGTAAAGATGTAAATAGCCATAAGACGCATTTAGAAAAGTTCTATGAGATGGTGTATAAACATGGACTTGTTCTTTCTGATTCTAATGAGAAGTTTCAAATAGGAAAAGTCAGAATTGATTTCTTAGGTCTGCATATAGAACAAGGACATATTGAGCTGCAACCACACATTTTGACTCACTTACTGAAGTTTCCAAACTTTATCCTAGATGTCAAAAGTTTGCAGAGGTTTCTTGGTTGTTTGAATTATATCAGGCAATTTTATGAAAAACAATCAAAAGATACTAAAATCTTGCAGAAAAGGTTGAGAAAGGAAGCAGTGGGATGGACTAAAGAAATGTCAGAAGTAGTCAGAAATATTAAAGCAAAAATCAATGAGTTGCCAAAGCTTAAACTTCCTGATACTAATCTTCCTTTCATTCTTGAAACAGATGCTTCAAATCATACATGGGCTGTAGTATTACTACAGAAGCATGGAAGAAAAGAATTAGTCTGTGCATATGCTTCAGAGACATTTGATGACACAGAAACCAAGTATCCTTCTTCTCATAAGGAAATACTTGCTGTGAAAAGAGGAATTAAGAGATTCAGATTATTTCTTAAAAGTGTCAGGGTCATTGTCCGCACAGATCTAAAACATATGAAAGGTATTTTGGCAAACAAAAGATTGTTAGAACAAGGGAACACCAAAGTTCTAAGATGGGCATTATGGCTTGAAGGATTTGATTTTGATATAGTATACAAGTCTGGTGCAGAAAATTATCTTGCAGATATGATGACAAGAGAAGGAGCCGAAGTCAAAGAAATTAAGATGTTCAGACCACTTCATCAACATGAAGCTTCTTCAAGTAACAGTTCAGTCCAGTCTAGTAGAGTCAGTCCAGTCGTCATTTGCAGTCAGTGTCATTATGAATTTTGTTGGGATTGTTTTGTAAAAAGAGTCAAGTCTTTGCCTTTGAATCTCCAAGAAATTGTTTTACAGAAATGGTTTGATTCAGAGGATGCTATGTGGTCATATGGTCGAGAGTTACCTTATAGAAGTAGACCTTGGTGGGTATATTATGCTTTGTCTAGAGAATTAGATCCAGTATATTTCGGTTTTATTCAGAATACTGATTGGACTTGGAATGATTATTTCACTATCCATCAGAGAGCTAGAATCCATGGGTCAGTTAGAGTCATTTTTTATGCTGTTAATATCAATAGTGTTGTAAATTGGTGGAGTCCTTGGTTCAAGTTATTTTTGTATAAGTATATGCCTAGGGTATGTTGGATGCTTGACCATGATTACCAGACTATTATTAGTACTCTAGTCTGGGAATTGCATGTTGTTGCACAAAGTGATGATGTCGTAGAATTTGAGTTTGTTCATCAAGATACAGTTGTGGTACCTAATGAAAGAGATGAATCATTTAGTCTCTTTGTAAGTTTTCAAGGACAAATTACAGTTGATGAAGAACACAGGCCTGCAAATCTGTATTCTTTTCCTTTCTACTGCACTTTCAGAGAAGTGGCCCCACCTTCGTTGGATGATGCTTTGCCTCACGAGATATTTGCTCCTGATTTAGATGAATTATTGGAACCTGATCAAGTTTCTAGATACGATCATGAGCATGATTATGAGGACAGAGAAAATAGTGATTGATTGCAAGGATCATTCATTTGATATCTTTTCATATCTTATTTTTGGTTTCCATGGGATTTGGTCCAACTGAAAAATCTCCACTGTGTATTTACTTTTGTAAAAGAGTCGATGTCCTAGATTCCGGCCTGATTGTAAATCTTTAGCTTTCTTAGATTGTGTCAAATTCGGTCCCCATATGGCCTAGCCTCCAAGGGACGAGATAACAAGTGGTTGTCCCCACTTGCCCGAATCTTTAGACTGTTCATTACTTTTTGTACACTTGCTTTTACTGTATGTCCTTCGGATGAGATATCTTGCATGATAGTCCTACCGAAAAGAGATTCTTCAAGTTACAGGTAAAAGTAGTAACCGGATGACTGGCTAGAGAATTATATATACTAGGAAATCTAGCTCATTTGGGCATTCGAAAAATTTCATATGAAGTTGTAAGAGTTCTTTCTGAGTCATAATAGAGATATTCTGAGCAGTGTTTGTTCTTTGAGGAAGTGTTTTCTGAGTGTTTCTTTATTCCTCTGTTCAGGTGCATACTTTTATTTAACCTTAATGGCTGGTTCTATGAATGAATTTGTTCTTCAGAAGCCCGATGAAGAGAAAATTGCTAGGCAAAAGAGATTGTCTTTTTTGAATAAGTATTTGAACAAATCAAGTAATGATGAGTTATATAATTAGAAAGTCTTAGTTCAAGAATTCGAGCCTCAGCCTAATTGGACATTGCCAGAGATAGAAGTTGATAAATTATATAAGATTCCCGCTTTTCAGTTTCGTGCTGCTCAGTTGTTTCGGTTTACTTCTGTGAATATTCCTATTTCTACTGGTCAATCTGTATATCAAGTTCCTTTGATAAAGAAAGAAGATATAGAATGGGGTTTGGAACATGGCTATAATTATATTCATATTGGAATGATTCAGTTCGGCATCAATCCTCTTGTTAGGCCAGGATTAAATACATCTTGTTTAACCCGTGTTCTTGACACTAGAATGAATAACTTTCATGATGCACTTCTGGGAGGATTTCAGAGTCCATTAAATAATGGTCCTGTTTGGTCTTCTGTCATTCCTCGCTATCAAGTAGCTTTAACAGATCCTTACATCAATGAGTTTTTAGATGCTTATATTCAATTCCATGGCTTTGATGTAGCCCCACAAGCATTAATAGCTCAACTTCATTCTTCTTTTTGTCTTCGTTTTGTTTCTACTTCAATGCCTCCATTAAATTCTAAGTTATCCCAAAGTGCTTTGAAAGAAGGCGTAGTTGTTGGCCCTGGTAATACAGCACCGCTCAAAATTGGATTTGTTGCATGTACTCTTCCTGAAGAATGAAATAGTACCTATACTCCTTTGTCTCAGAAATATCCGCAACTTAAATCCTCCAAAGAGCCCCAACAATTGTCCCTCATACAGCTTCCTGATGGATCCAGTGGTCTTAAATTCACAACACCTTCCCTCACTCGATCTCTGTCCACCTTGGACAAATCTCCATTTTTGGGTGGTAGACATAGTTTATCATCAATCCCCTCTCAGCTTACAGTTCCAAGAGATCATGTTTTGCAATCCTCTGTTCCTAGAAAAAGCCACAGAAGATCTCAGTCCCATAAAATAGATGTCTGTCAGTTTTGTGTTCCATCTTCCTCTTCCAGTTTCCAAACTGAAGAATAGCATTCTCCTAAAAAAGATTTCCAGATCTTTGTTCCTGATATTAAGAGCTTTTCTCTTCCTAAAACCCAACAAGAAGCATCTGCTAAAATAAATGAGATACATTTAGAACCTGGAAATGCTAGGAAAACATTCAGGAATGGAATAATGAAAGCAGATCTACAATGGTTACAGATGAAGAATCTCTCAGATCCAGAACAGAGTGAATCAGAAAAAATGCATAACTATACAAACTACCAGATTGTTTGTATGTTGCAAAATATAGATGATATAGCCAGAGATGTACTAGAAATTAAAGAACATATCAAGAAGATGCATATTGGTTATAATGAAGTATTGGGTACACAGAATGAGCACACACAGAAGTTGAATGATATTCAGTCAAACATGGGCATCATCTCTAGATCTCTTGATCATTTAAGAGATGCTCTTCCTTCTCCTGCTTCTCCTCCTCATTATAGAGAAGTAGATACCTCTACTCCTAGATTGAAATTTACTCCTGGTTCTACTTCACAAAGTTAATCACGAAGTATTCTTTTTAAGGGGGTAGAGAATTTGGATGCAGTCAAGTATGAGAAAATTCAGAGAGGAATAAATTTAGCTAAAGAAAAAACTGAGTTAATGAAAGAAAGGCTAAAAGAGTTTCCTTCTCTTGAAAGTTTAAGGTTGCCAAAGAATTATGTAAGCCTTATAATTTTGTTAGAAAATGGCCAACCATCTGCTACACAATATCCTCAAATATTGGCTATGTCAGGTGTCACTGGTACTCAGAGAACCCCTGGTGAACCAACACAAGGTGAGCCAAGTTCTAAAAGGGATAGAGAAGACACATTTTCCTTTACTCATAAAGGAAGAAGGAATAAAGATAATACCACCGCCCATGAAGCATCTGCAACAATTCCTTTTGGTAGATATACAAAAACATTGCTGAACATCTCAGCAAAAATAGAAAATCCTTCTTCAAGAGGATTTGGAAATACTCTGCTTGTTAATATTGATTGCTTAAGTTATGATGAATTTATCACTGTCTTTCATAATTTGCATCTTGGGAATTAAAAAGAAAAGCAGAAACAAAGGCATATTGGTCTGATATTGTCACTCAAATTATTTGGTCTTTTACTGGTATTCTTAAGCAATGGTGGGATAAGTTGTCAGATGATGAAATGAATCAAATAGTTGAAAATGAAGATGATCCCATAAAATCTTTATTTGATGCCTTAAAACATGAGTTTGTAGGGGTTGTACCAGAAGATTCAGCCCATCATTCACAATTGTTTTTATCTCAGAGATTGTGCAATATAGACTATTTGCAAGAATAATTCTGTACTATGCAGAAATTATTATATCAGGCAAATGATCCTCATAATGTTGCATATTTGAGGTATTACATAGCATCAATGCCAGGAAAGATTCCAGATCTAATAAATCAGCATATTGATGAGCATAAAATCAAGATTGAGAATTCATCATTTGCTGTTGTTCAACAATTGATTGTTTCAGTTTTGCAGAAAGAATATGCTGCTGAAAAGGCAAAAAAGAATTTCAGAAAACAAATGCATTTTAGTACTAAACTCTGCAATAATTTCAAAGAGACTTATGACTTTGGTTGCCATTCAAAATCCAGAAACAAAGTCATTAAGAAAAAATACCAAAGTTGTTCCTGCAAAGAAGATAAGTATTTTCCTAAAAAGAAGTATTATCCTTCTAAGAAAACTTTTTGGGGCAGAAGGACAGTATTTAGGAAAAGGACAAAACCTTCAAAGAAAGTTGTTTGTTTTATTTGTGGAAAAGAAGGTCATTATGCTAATGCTTGCAGAGAAAAGAAAGACAAAAGACAAATGAAGATCATGGATATATTCTCATCAGTTCATGATCCTAAAGATTGGGATCTTATATCTCATTCTGATGGAGAATACTTTGAAGTATCGAGTTCTTCCTCAGAATCTGAAGAAGATAACTTGGCATATATTAGGAAGCTCACATTAGAGTCTGATTCTTCTGACTCTGATGAAACATTTATTCCTGATATTAAAATGTTTCATTTTAACTCTTCAGATAATTTGCAGATAAAGATAGCAGAAGTCAACGCTGAATTGGCACAGCTTGACCCAGTACAGTTCACAGCCAGAAGAAGGTTAACAGAAAAGTTGGAGGCCTTGGAGAATCAGCTACCTTCTTCCAGAAG
>CM076580.1:511000778-511082942 GCA_034641835.2 Pinus albicaulis
GGGCTACAACCTCTCAACTCTGTTAAGGAAATTGCAGAGTTGTGCGATTGGTTAAAGGATATAGGCATTAGTAAGATAGAGAACATATCTTCCTGGGATGTCGATGGTAATTGGTTGGAATAGAGTATACCTCATCCTCAAGAACGATTGCTACATCAATTACCCCTGCTTCATGCGACTCTTACTGGGCTAGCTCCGATTCACCATAGATCAAATGACAAGTGGGGTTGGGGAAAGAAAGGCATCTTTTTGGCTGCCCAAGGATACACATCTCTCCAACACAACATTCCTCTACACACTCCGGCGCTGTGGAAATAGATTTGGGACCCTGCCGACCTTCCTAAGGTTGATTTATTTACATGGCTCCTCATCCACAAGCACATTTTAACCAGTGAAAATCTGGCAAAAAGAGGCATTGTTGGCCCACATAGATGCACACTCTGCTGTGTAGCGGTGGATACAATGGATCACATGGTTCTGGACTGTGTGTATTCCCAAGAAGTATGGGAGAAAGCGCTGCATGGTCTGAAAGCTCATAACCCTTCGCAGATTTCGACCACCAGTCTCATCATAACTTGGTTTGGGAGTTCTCCCCACGATTTAAATCGGAAATCTCTATGGTTTAACATCTGGTATGCTATCCAAAAATTTGTATGCTGGGAAATTTGGTTGGCAAGGAACAAAGCCATATTCAACAACAAATTTTATTCCCCTACAGTTGCTGCAACCAAAGAAAAAACTTTTCTTGTCAAGACCTTGATGAATCTTTCCCACAAGTCGAACATCGGCCCCGGATGTGATCTATTGGATTGGCATATCTCTTAAGACAACCCCCAGCAACAAGACCCTCTCTCGACCTTGTTACAACCCAGAGTGGAGGCTTCGGATCCCGGAGACTAATTTTAAAAACTAGTAGAAGAACCAGGACAAAGCCATACTATTTTTTGATGGAGCCTCTAAGGGAAACCTAGGAACTTCGGGTGCAGGGGGAGTTATTTATTCCCAGACAGGGCAAATACAAATCAAATTTAGTTGGGGCCTTGGGAAGAACACCAACAACCATGCAGAAATCTTAGGAATGCTCAAGGCCTGTCAGATTACGTAGGAGCATGGAGAAAAAGACATTCAGATCTTCAGAGACTCGGAAATCCTGATTAAAATCATAAACACAGGAGATCATTTCAACAGTTCGGCCCTCAACAAGATACTGGAGAGACTCAAGAAACTACTGCAAAGGTTCATCTCCAACTCCTTCTATCATATCCTACGAAATTTAAACAAGGATGCGGACGCAAAAGAAAATGCAGGTTGTCTTTTAGCTCAAGGAGAATTCTCAAAAAATGGTGAAGCTCCTATTTGGTTACCCATCCCTTGATGTTAAGTTATGTAAAAAAAGATGTCGACTCTTCGAGGATTTAGAAAAAAGGCTATGTAACTGAGGTTGTTTAGGCCGCGGCCCAACCTACCTCCATCAATAAAATTTAACCGTTCATGTTGAAAAAAAAATAAAAAATAAAAAATTGTTGGAATTTTAAGGCTTTTAAAAAACGTGATGTTTAATATTTAACATCATTATTAAAAATTGTTGAAAAAAAGGTGTTATTCCAGCATCAACATTTTTTTTAATGGTTTTTTTTTCACAAAAAAATTGGTTTTTACTACCACTTTTAAAAAATGTTAAAAATTTACCTCGAAAAAAAAATGTTATTCCAAAATCAACACTTTTAGTTTTCGGCTAGTTTTTTCATGTTTTTTTGGAGTTTTCTTGTTAGAGTTCTTGTTTTGAGATAATAGTTCTCATTTGATCGGTAACTTTGTTATTCTTTGAAGTGTCATGGAATTTTTGGCAGTGACTTGAGCCCTGGGCTTGAAAAGTGGCACAAAAATCAGGGTCACGGACTCAAAACTACCTGGAAAAGTCCCTAGTCGCACACATGCGCACGTTGTGCAAGCGACTAAAGGGTTCTAGTCACACTCTTGCCCATATCAAGGGAGAAACTAGGGGATTGATGCACAAAAGGGTTAGTTTGTCTCGGGGGCTAGCCACCTGGAAAGTTTGGAAGGCTCGTGGGTGTCCAATAGTAGGTGTAGAAGGTATGTGTAGTTGTGTGGTGTCAGTTCCACTTCCTTAAGGTAGACTGGAAGGTTGAATCAGATCATAGTAGCCTCTCGTCGCATGTTTACCCCAATGGAATGGGTAGCTTGGGTAAATGTGGGAAGAGGGTGCTACAGAGTGGTATCAGAGCGGGTTTCGTTCTCTTTGTGTGGTGTCTAGTTTTTGTTCTCTTTGTGTGATATTTGATACCATAGAGTGGTATTAGTGCATGGTTCACCACTTGGACTAGAGGGGAGGAATGTGTTTGTCATGGATACATGTCATTTGCATGTGTGTTCTTTATGCTTGTGGTATGTGTGCTTTTTGTGTATGCATGGTGGTGGTCATGGTTGCAGTGGTATCACCATGTAGAAGTTGGTGATGTTGTTGTTGGGATGTGCTAGTCATGAATGAATGTTGATTGTATATGCATTTGTTATGCATGTCAGTGTCTATATGTTATTATGGTGCATGTATTTTCATGGTTATAGTTATGCATGTATAGTAGGTCAGACATGCATTGTGAGGTCATCGTATGTATTTTGTTTCATCATGATGTTGTTTGTTGTTATGATGCTGATGTGTTGGTTGAGATAGAGTAGGAGATGTAGACCGTCAGAGTGAGGTTGCAGTACTAGAATTCGGGGTAAGAGCATATTGTCATATAGGTTAGTATGTTTGGCATGTAGATATGTGGTTAATGGTTGTTATAAGCATTATAGTTACTTTAATGTTTGTCATTATATTATTATGGTTACATGTATGATAAACGCTAATTGATTAGTGTAGTTGTATGCACATGTGTCGAATAGTCATGAATGGTAGTAACTTGTTGTTATATGTAGTGTTGTTGTTGTAATTTTATGTTAGTTAACTTGATTATTATGTTATATGATGTTGATAAGTATGTTATAGGTTAACTTGTTGATTGTTATATGATAGTTAACTTGATGATTAAGGTTATTGCATTAAGATATTGATGTTATATGTATCATGCTAAATTGGATTGGCCTAGGTAGATGGTTATGGTTACGGTATTCATGTATGAGTCAACTTATTTGTGACATTGTGTTGTACTAATCTATACTGACTGTGCATATGTGATTGTTATGAATGAATGACAATTGTTTATGACATTATGATGTGAACATGTTAGCTAGTTACTATTATGGATATCATGACCTTATTTATGTCTGAGTTGATATGTCGTGAAGTTATATTGTGCTAATCTAGATGATTGTGCATACAAGACAACCTCCCCTAAGATACATTAAGGTATGAGTTTGTTTATGTTGTATACTTGGTGCTTGACTGTTTGATTATGTCGTCTATTTGGTGTTTGAATGTTTGATTAATTGCATGATATGAGTATGTGTTTGTAAGACTACATGAAGGAATGATCTTGTTTTGAAATGGGTGTACTAACACATACGTGTTGGGATAGTTGATATGTACTTGAATGTAAGTAGGTGATATTTGTAGCATTATGTATTATGAATGATGAATGTGAGTTGATTGTTGAGTATGACATGGTTGTTAGTCTTGGAAAAGGTTGATTTCAAATTCATAGATATGATGTCTTGATTTGTGGAACATGTGACTGATATGTGTAAATATTTGCAGGAAACATGCTTGGTATTAGTGTGACAAGGTAATAAATGATATGTTTACATAACTAACAACTGGGTGATGTGACAGTACATAGTAAGACTCAATTGCAACAAGGTAAAAAGGTAAAAGAAAGGAATTGGGTGAAAATTCCTTTGGATTTTTTTGGAAACCGCAATTCCAAATGAATGAATGTTTTGCATACATGAAGTATTCTTAACCTTGGTTTTGTTTAACATTATGTGGATATGTGTTATATTCCTGAACACATATTTGACAGGTATATTAGCTAGTTTATAGTAATAATTGGATCCATTAAGGGATTGGAGTCCCTTGAGAGATGACATGGAAATGTTCAGTTACAAGTCAATGTGTTTGGTATAAGAAGGTAAGATAATTGGTATATTGTTATGTTAATTTATGCACTGACGGTTATGAGTTTATGGTAGTATGATGCAGGGAATTGTATGGAAAAGAGACTGCCATGAAATCTTGACGAAGGCTCAGGTTGAGATTTCATTTAGAAGTATTGGGAAGCCATGGGGATTGAGTCATGGTGTTTGTTGCTAGTTTTGTGCTTTTGGTCATTTGTGATTTTTTTTTTGCTTGATTTGTAGTTTTGTTTATGTCTAGTGTATGGCCATACAACTCTGTTTGTGGTGTCGTATTATTATTGGTTTTCATGGTTTTCTTCTTGTTTGTTTCTTGTTCTTGCCTTTTATGCTTTGAGATTCTTGGGAATTGGTTTGGGACAGAGGAAAGTAAATGGAGCTCAGGGAGAGCTGTGTGGAACCCAACAGGAAATGTAAGACTCAGATGAAGCTTGATGCATTAGTGAGGTTACTTGAACGCAAGAGTATGATAATCGGTTGTAATAGTTGGGTCGTTTGTGGTAATGGGCGATGGCAGTACATACATGAGAAAGGAAATAGAAAAGGTAAATTAAATGGATTGAGACATCAAATGCCTTGGCTAAGTTGGGAATTGTTGTTGTCAATGTTGTGCATGGATAAAGGGAGTTATCTTAACCTTGACCTTATGCTATATGGTAATTATGTTGTGATCATTATTATGTTTATGTCTATACATGTATACATGTATTTATGTATGTATGTCATGTTTGACAGGGTTGTCATGGATCATGATTGTTTTATGCTAATGATTATATGTCACTATCTGACAAGGTTGTTAGGGATCATTCTTGTGGAGGAATGATTTCTTATGCATGTGAATGGCATGAAGAGGTTCCTGGTCTTATGAGGAATCAAGTGGGAAGAGTAGTCTTCACAAATATAGGAGGTCAATATCATATAGATATGAGTTGATGTTATGTGTTTATACTATGCCTATATTTTGGACAGGTAATGCTGAGAGATACATTAGCGGAATGAAAACAGTGTGATCTGAAACATGCTAGGATAAGCATGGATGGAAGAGAGACCCTAGAAGCAAGGTTTCTTGGTAGTGTCTGTGTGTGGTCTATGGATGTGCAGTACTATTGTTGTGTACATATTGTGCATGTTGTGTGCATATGATGTTGTGTATATATGTTGTTATGTGTATATTTCATATGTAGTGTTGGGTATTGATGGTGTTATGTACATGTTGGATATGCGGTGTTGTGTACATATCGTATCGTGTGAATGTTGGATATGCGATGTTGTATGCATATGGAATTATGCGCATGTTGGATATGTGGTATTGTGTACATTTAGTGGTATGTACATGTTGTATATGCAGTGCTATGTACATATGGAGATGTGTGCATGTTGTACATGTGGTACTATGTACATATGGTGTCATGTACATGTCGTGCATGTGGTGTTGTGTACACGTGGTGTTGCATACATGTGGTGTGGTGTACATGTGGCGCCGTGTACACATTGTGCAGGTGGTAACGTGCACATGTGATGTTGTGCACACATTGTGCAGGTGGTGCTATGTATAAGTGGTACTGCGTACACGTTGTACATATGGTACTAGTGTACATGTGGTATTGTGAGCATGTCGTACATGCTGTGTTGCGAGCATGTGGTACTATGAATGTGCATTGTGTAGTCATGGTATCATGGCATGTGTATTCATTATGTTGTACTCTGTGTACGTATATGTATTGTGTTGTACACTAGATGTAGGTGTATGTGTTGTGTTTTATGCTAGGTGTATGTGTATGTATTGTGTATGTGGTGTACACCAGGTATAGGTGTATGTGTCGTGATGTATATCAGGTGTAGGTGCATGTATTGTAGGGTGTTGTATGTCATATGTGGGTGTATGTGTGTGATGTACATTACGTGTATGTGGTTAAAGAGAAGGCACTGGGTGTTTGTCGGGTGTGGCAATCGATGTGGTGTGCGTATGGAAAGGACAAAGGACAAAGGTAGAATAAAAGGACCGATTAAAGGAAAAGTATTGGTATTTTATTTCATTTTATTATGCATGTGATCTATGATTGTGACTTATGATGGTTACATGTGATTTATGATTATGGTTTATGATGATTGCATGAGATTAATGATTTTGATCTATGCTGGTTGTGTTTTGAGCTAACCATATGTGATATATTTTTACATGATGATTTGATCAAACAACTAGTTTGACTTCTTGTGACATGAAGTAAATAGGATTGCAATTGTACCTTATTGACAAGCTACCAATGAGGTATGATATGAATTTATTTCAATTTATTCTTGTATCTAATGGAAGTCATGTGTTTGGTATAGGAGAGCATGAAAATGCATGTTTGGTATGGTTGAAACCAATTGCAAGAATTAACATCATCAAAAGGAATCGAAACATGCAACATTATGCTAGTAAAGCACTTCAGGAGTACGACCATTGTGGGATATTAGTACTCAATAGTGTCAATTAGTTTCAATGAGCATGCAATGACCGGTATGATTGTTTTGATGCACATATATGCCTTGGTTTTTGTATCTTTTGATGCAAGGAAGCCTTTCCAAGGGATGGAACGCCCGAGATAGGGGATGTTGGGGAACTTGGAAGGTGAGTGACTGCACGGAAGGGAATGACAGGATTTCCTGAGGGACTATGTAACAGAGAAGGGAAGGTTGGGGAATGGATTTGTTTTGGTCATTATCATTACTAGATGGAATCATATGCACATTGTGAGTGTGCCCTGTTGGTGTCCCAAATCTCATATTTTCACCCTTTTACCATCATAAAACCCCAACCTTATACCTTCGTTACATCTCCTTAAACCACTTCTATCTTGCACTAGTCCAAGAAAAGCTACCTATTTCCACAAATGATTTAGTATTCATGTTTAGGATTTATTAGGTGTTTAATTAATTATTTTTAATAGATTTCGTACCTTTAGTAATGTCTTGTAACTTATGTTTACTTCTTATAAGTATTTGATAAGGTTAAAATATTAATTGTAATATAGCTTGATCTAGTGCAAGAATCTTCCTACACCTCTGCCAACAAACACCTGTCCCGAGATCTCTGAAACTGTTCGTTCACGCCACGAGGGCACCTTGCCACGTTATTCAGATTAATTGCAAATATTCGGAGATCGAATTGAAGTGGAGGATTGTCAAAGATTATGTTGAAGATATGGTCCATGGCCAACATTTTGTTCGCATCTTGATATAGCCGAAAGGCTTAATTTTGTAAAGTTATTTGGTAGGCATTTCGAGTGAGAGGCATGATTTGGGAAATGACTGTGTAGATTTGTTATGGCCATGAGCCAAGGACTGTGTTATGCAGGCAAATCCTCTTTGCGGACAGAGATGATCCCTCTAGCCCTAGAGTGGGTCTAGAAACAAAGGGACATGCTAAAGTGTTGCTTCCTAATTATTGAATGAACAAGGGAGATGGTAGATCGACCTACTTGGAATCCAACATTGTCGTTGTTGCTGTAGTAGTGGTGGCCTCTCGCTCCTGCTTCGGCAAGTCACAATCCGTCTGCCATTATGCTTGGATACCTGCACAAAGAACAAGGAAACAAGAACAACATACAAGTTGACAACATTCCATTCATAATTATTAACCAGTCAAAGAGGGATAAACATATTGCGTCAAACAAACATTATAACACAATAGTGGAACCAAAACGTAGTCATGCATATAAGTGAATAGAAGGAAGAATTACAACCGATGCTTTGACGTCGCAGTCTCCTCTAGCGGGGTTCAGGCGAAGTGTGTCTTAGATGCTCGTCAAGGAATTCGGATGGGGTGAGGGCATGGACTCAAGCTCTCCTCAACGTAATTCCTTCTATCTATCTTCTCTAGTCATTCAGCTATAGTATCAGTTTTCCAAGTTCAACTAGCTTGTTCTAAGAGAGATAACTTATTTTATAGAGGAAAAGGAGAAGGTTGGGATCCCTATAAAGGTGGGAGAGAGTCCTATCCTTTAGGATAGTTCCAAGGGAGGTGGAAACTACTAACTAAAGGAGGGAGTATGTGGTTGTGTCAGTTCAACCACTCCTAATGACTCATCCTCACGGTGGTTGGAATAGAACCTCCACCTCTATTTTTAAAAAACATTCCATAAACAGCTTGGCACGGGTGTTTAATTTGGATAGAGTGCCAACTGATGCGGGCTCAGTGTTAATTTTCCAACTCGGCATGAGAGTGTAACTGGCTACTCGCGCCAAGGAAAAAACAAGGGTTTTACAATCCTGCTCAGGGAATTGTCAACAAGAGGAATGTTACTCTCATGCAAAGGAATGCAGTGATAGTCTTTGCAAAGCATGACACTTCTTATAAGTCACAGAAATGACCCTCCAATGGGCGAGATGGGGATTGCAAGGACAGTGACAAAATGTTGTGTAACAAATGCCCCCTACAGCATGAGGTCCGAGGGAGAGGGAGGGGCGAAATGCTTTATGAGAACGCGTTTGAACCAAACATCGCTGTCAGAAAACCTGTAATTACAAATAAAACTGATATATCTAATACATGAACATGTGGCATGGGCGCAAACATCCATAATAGAGTATATATAAAAACTGAGATCTGAGGTATGGACACAACCATCCAACAGTAAGGATCAACAAATAGACTCAGGTATGGTCGCAACCATCCAATCAAAAGAGTTATGCAATAAGTAATAACAATCCACCAAAATCTGCAGCCTAGACTTTATCAGAAGAAATCTAGGGTCTTGCACTCCATATTGACCCGAATAGGTACAATTTCAAGCATGCGAATATATGAGCTGAAGTCGAACATGCAAGAAAATCACCTGATTACCAGCCAATGATGAAAGTTGTTAACAAGCACGAGAGAAACCACCAATGATGACAATGGCTCTCAAGGTACAACCGGTACAATCCACGGGATGTGAACAGTGATTTGACGTCAAACATCTGCAGAATCACTCGATCGAAGGCCAATGATGTGGACCATATGTCGAATGCGAAAAACCTGCCATTAAGGCATGCAGGCTCCAAGGTACCAGAAATAGAGTCTCTCGATCAAATTTTTAGATAATGAGTTGAAGTTGACAGGAAGTGACCTGATCGAAGGTGGGCCATAATGTTTCCCATATCATCGATATGAGACAGAGCAACATGATAATAGTGAATCAGGACCAACAGAGAATCAGAGGGAGGTTGAAAACTGCAGAGGAAAAAATTCTCTTGAACATATCAACATCACGACACTATATTTGGCAGTACATGACATCAAAGGATCTGAAGTCATGACGACGTGGCAAAGAGTAGATGAGAGGTCAAAAGAGATTACCCAAACCCATGGAGGAAAAAATGACGAAATGAGATGTCCCCAACCCGACACAAATGTAGACAAGTGCTATGTTCAAGAGCGACATATTGCAAACGTAACTAAAACTTGGTGCCTTTTTCCCCCACCATTTCTGGTGAGTACCCCAATTATTTTTTAAAACAAGCTTGAAGGGGATAGCATATGCTTGTGCTGTAAGTTTGTCCTTTGGACAAATCCATCCTAGTACATTTTACAAGCCCTAGGAAGGAGGAACTAGAGTAACGTCATGGTGACGAAATCCAATGTCATCAGGGTTTAACGAGTCTGACAAAGGGAGAACTCGAAATACTTTCATGTTTAGAGAGTTTGAAAAGAAGGCAAAAATGAAAACTCCATTATGGCCCTTTTCGTAAATAGTTTGTTAGATCCGAAAAGGTAGAAAACAATATCTGAAAGAACCTCTTAGTCGCGATAGGCCGTTTTAGAGAGTCTCGACAATCTTTTCAGTTTTAGAGAGTCACAAAAGAGTTGAAAGATGACTCCAGTAGTGAATTTTTCGTGTTTTTACCGAGTCCGAAAAAGTATAAAATTTAACTCTTTACTTCATCACTATGTCCTGAAAAACCTGTTGCTGCACAAGAGACGTGTAAAACCCATTTTTCGAAAAATAATATAATAAAATAATCGAAAAACATGTTTTAAAACCTAAATAGGGTTGTAAAAAGTTATAAAATGCCAAAAATGGTAAAAATCAATTACTTTGACTTTTTACCTCTTGTGGAGCAAATAGTTACCCATTTTACTCAGTGATTTTGCGGCGACGATAGCGGACAATCCAGCATACCAATCTCAAATCCGTTAGTTCCAGGTAAGAGCCGAGATCTTTCTCTGTATTTTGAGGCATTTCTTACTACCTGCAACTTCTAATTTTGAAATCTGGGGAAGGAAGTATGAAAATTAGGGCACAACGGTTGGCACGGGTTTCGGGCATGCATTCACGCCAACCGACCAATTTTTTATACTAGGGCGCGCCCATTGGCGCGACTGTTTGGGAAACAGTCGCGCCAATGGCGCTAACCATTTTTTGTGCACAATGCTAGTCACAAACCCCAATTTTTCACAAATCCAAGCTCGCAAACGGCTAATATCATTCATATGAATGTATTTACAAGTAAAAAAGCGGCAAAATGGTAATAGAATGGAAAGAACGGGAACACAGCGAAGAAGACGAGCTTGCCATGGAAAATGAGAGATGCATGGAAGCTCTCAGGGATTATGGATTGAAGAAATTCTTCTTGACACCGTGTCTCCGTGTTCAACTAGAGCTATTACAATATTTGATCAACATATGGGATGAGGACCAAGAAAAGTTCATCCTTAGAGATCAGGAACTTGAGATTGATGTTTCTAATGTCTACTTTATCACAGGATTGTCGTAGAGGGGAGCAACACCGATCCTAACCGGTACCCAACCTTGAATGGAGAGTATGTCCATGGTGATGGACATAGTATGTTGAGGGGCACGGAAGGGAACAGGAAGTGGGAAAGTTGACATCCAAACTATCTCAGACCTAGCACTAAAAGTAGTGCTACATACCATTACACAAGCTGTGGGATCACAAGCACCGCACGAAGCAAGAAAAACACACTTGCTTCTTGGTGTAGACTGCTTGGCACCGACCATCTAGAACTGGGTAGAGGCCATGACAATAAACATGAAACGCTAGATAACAAAGTGCAAGAAGACCAAATTGAAGCAGTTTGGTTATGGGTCTATCCTAGTATCATTCTTCTTGGAACGATTACCAATCTTTCAGCGTCAGGAGGTCATAGTCCCGACACCACCAGCGAGAGAACCATGGATGGGCCGATGGGCGGCTCTGATGCCAAGGGTAGGGGGCCGTCAACAGATGTCCTGGAGATCATAGTTCTTTAATTGGCTCCACCAACTGTTGATTATCATGGAGGACTAGCCCTACACTGGTACATATTTTACTGGTGATCCGAACCTCCCACTCCTGGAGGGAGAGGATTGGGATGAAGATTTGGGTAAGACTTATTTTTAATTTTCATGAATATTATGAATTTTTTTTGTTTATGTATGTTATGACTTTAAATCCATGTATTTTCAGATGTCGGCCCAAAGAGACCCGTGGGCATGTCTCCAATAGCGAGGCGAATCCCTCGTGATTTCGACCCTCATGGTGAGGGCAGCGAGGAAGAGGAGCTCATGCGCAACCTAAAGGGGATCACACATGGAATCCCTGATTATGCACGATTAGACGATGTTCCTCGCGCCTACCAGAGAGATACCGTTGGGGTGTCAAGCCTATTCACCACTTGCTGAGGCGGCTTGTACGAGCAGTGACATGCTATCATGAGCATCACGCCGATTAGACACTTAGGCTTTATATCTGTTTTTTTTAGAGACATGGGGTCTTAGGATGTAACAGAAACACACATATTTTATTTTAATGTATGATGCACACTGATGCAAACACGTGATATATATATATATATATATATATATATATATATATATATATATATATATATATATATATATACAACTATTTTCCCATATGGATCTTTTCACATGATGATGATTTTACAAATTACGCAAATGTCTATCTAATACAATGTTAGCCACTGTATCAGTTAATGCATTCATTCATCTAGGAATATGTTGATATGTGATCAAATCAAAATGTATTTCCAACAAGCGAATACGTAAATAAAATCTCAAAATGTACGGGTTTCTAACTGAATAATGACCATTGAGTTGAAGAAAAACAAGCTGTGAATCTAGATTTACAAGCAATGTGCGTATGCTGAGATTGATCACCTCGGTTAATAGTTCAAGAACAACACTATATTCAACGACATTGTTTATAGTTCGTCCTAGACAAATACCTTGCAGTTCTATCAATTCACCAGCAGGATCATAAATTATCCAGGCTGCTGAAGACAAATTCCTAGTAATGCGGGAAGCACCATCCGCGAAATTGACATAAGGGGTAATAGACATCTGCACAAATAATAAAGACCCAAATAAGCAAGAAAATGCTCGCAAAGCACACCAAATCAAAACATGTACAAAAAAATGAAAAAAAACACCCATGTACAAAAATCATGCATGAATGAATCATGCATAATATTTTTTGAGATACAACCCATTTCTGGGTTGTTCTAACGGATGACCTTCGTAATCAATGAGCTCATAGGCCCCATTTTGCAATACGCGTTTAACAATGTAAGGCCCATGCCAGATGGGTTGAAATTTACCTGCCCCCAACTTATCATGAGCTTGGTCGTATAGGAGGACGAGATCTCCTTCAACGAAGGAACGAGGGGAAACTAATTGGTCAAAATGAGCTTTGACCCGTTTTTCTGTGCTTCAATAACCAGAGCAGCAAAGTGGCAGGTTTCATCTAACCTTTCGAGATAAAGGAGACACTCTTCTTCACGTGAAGTGTTTGGCAGTAATTCAACAGCCAACTTGAGCGAAGGTATTTCGCATTCAATCGGAAGAGTGGCTTCTAGCCCATAAACCAACTGAAAAGGGGTGAATCTGGTTGCACTCTTAACTGAGGTTCGGTATGCCCAAAGAGCTAAAAATAACATGAGATGCCAATTGGATTTATGGATCCCAGTCGTACGTTGAAGCATGGTAACAAGTACCTTGTTCACGGCTTCAACCTGGCCATTGGCCTGAGGATAGTATGACGTTGAGCTGTCGTGACGTAGACCCAACTTAGAAGTAAACTCGCCTACCATTTAATGCCGAAAATGGGAACCATGATTGGTGACGATGGCTTGAGGGACACCAAACCTAGCAATGATATGATTTAATATGAATTGAGCAGTTGTCTTACCGTCGGAGGCAAGTGTAGGCATTGCTTCGGCCCATTTGGTGAAGTAGTCCACGTCTATGATAATATAAGCATGCCCCTCGCCCGAGTGAGGGTTACACGTCATAAAATCAATGCCCCACTTCGCAAAGGGACCAACGGTAATGATAGGATGAAGAGGTACAGGCGGCGCACGCATCTTGCGTTGATAAACCTGGCAATCATGACATTTACAAACCACGAAAATGCAATCTTTGATGATAGAAGGCCAGAAATAACCAACACGAAGAATATTATGTGTAGTGGCATAACCAGACATATGACCGCCATAGGCACCACTATGACAATCATTGAGGACTTTCTCACCTTCCTCGAGGGTCAAATATCGACAGAGAATGGAATCCACTCTGACACGATAGAGGGTATCCCCAACTATACGATAAGGTTGCGACTGATGACGGATACGTCGGTGGGCATCCTTCGTCAACTCAGATCTGAAAGTAGAAGTTTGGAGATAAACGATGATATCACCGTACTATGGATCGAGGGTGCTAATCAAGAAAAGCATATCGTTTGGTATATATTCCTTAGGACGAGACATATGAGAGTCTGAAGGCAGGGAACAAATTAAATCAACAAAGACTAATGACTTCTTTGACTTGGACGCAGTAAATTCCAAATCGAACTCTTGGAGGATAAAAACCCACTTTGAGTATTTGCCCCTCAGCAATTGTCAAGACAATATATAGGTCATTGGGTTGCAATCGGAAATCACAATCACCATACGCAAAAGAATATAATGACGAAAACGCTGAACGAATTGGATCGCAGCTAACACTAACTTCTCGACGTTGGCATAGCGCGTCTCAGGGTCGAGAAGGTTACGAGACAAGTAATAAATAACATGCTCGTTACCGTCATCATCGTATTGTACTAGAACCATGGAAATCATACTGAAAGCGGAGGCTAAATAAAGGGAAAAATCACGATGATAGTAAGGAGGACGCAATAGAGGAGCGTTGACAAGCAACGTCTTCAGGGTCTCAAAATACTTTTGAGCAATCTAATCCCAACAGAATGGAATGCCCTGCTTTAATAAGCACGTGTATCCCCGAGCCACTTCTGCATAGTTAGGTATAAAACTACGCAGAAAATTAGCCTTACCTTGCAAACTCTACAAATGATGTAATGAGGATGGACAGGGGAGATTAATCATAGCCTCAACCTTCAGAGGATCGAGGTGAATTCCGTCTTTGGATACGATAAACCCTAAGAGTCTACTGGAATCAACGCAGAAGACGCACTTGTGCGGATTAAGCCAAATATTGTAACGTTGACAACGAAGAAAAATCTAACGAAGATGGTCAGGATGGTCCAGACGCTTAGCTAAATGAGCGGGAAGGTCATCTAGATAAGGCTAAACGATGTGTTGAATATTGTGAAAAGCATACGACATCGCTCGCTAAAATGTAGCCCCAACATTCTTTAAGCCAAAAGGGAGCTTCTTATATGCGAAAGTACCCCAAGAAAAGATAAAGGAAATCTTATGTTGATCAGCCGGAAGAATGTTAATCTGATTGTAACTAGAAAAACCATCCATTAAGGAAAAGTTCTCACTCCCGGCACAGTCATCAATGATCTGATCAATAAAGGAAGTGGGATAATTATCCTTAGGACAAGCTCGATTAATATCATGATAATCAACACTGACACGAATAGTTCCCTGCTTCTTATCTACAGGAATAATATTAGAGACCCATTCTGTTAAAGGAATTGGATAAATAAAACCACCTCGGAGAAGTTTTTCAACTTCAGCCTTAATGGCAGTAGCTTTTCTAAGGTGCATCGGACGAAGACGTTGGCGAACAGGTTTCGAATCGGGATAAGTAGGAATTTCATGCACCAATATACTAGGATCAATGACGGGAATTTCTTCCTAGGACCATGCAAAGACATCATGAAAAAGGCTATTATAAACTTAGACTACATCAGAAGAACAAGTAACCCCAATATGAATGTTATCGACATATCCCTGTTTAACGGAAATGTCAATAGGGATCGTCTGTGTAATGTTGCTCAAGTTACCTTCCGTAAAGACGTCATGTGTCAAAACAAGCAATTGAAGCGGAGGCGAAGGAACCTGAGTTACAAAACGCTTGAGAAAATAAGACATGGCCCTGAGGCTGGGCATAAACGAGGAATGATGATGACCACCATCCCATGGTAGATCCTCAAGAGACATGGTTTCCACGATGGCCTCATTGGAGGGAAACACTTATTTCAAAGGATCAGGGGAATCTGAATCACCAAGCCAAGGGGATTGAGAATAAATGTCAAGAGACATGCTCAAAGGAGCACAATCAAAAGACAGAGTTTCTGAAGCAGCAATGAGTTCACAATAATCAATCTCAATCGGATTATATGGTGAGCGACACGGGTGTTGGGATTATAAGAAGACTTACGGAGGACACCTTTCGAAGGTGGTCGCATAACGAATTCAACATTAGGCCTTTAAATCTCAAGAGGACCAATAACAGGTGGAGGAGGAGGACCATCAACGATCTCCTTCCCCGTGGCCTGACGGGATCCAACATAATCTTTTGACCAAGTAGCAATAGAAATGGTGCTCGAATTATTCATCATGAACACCTGAGGGCCAAACGGGGCAGAGGACTGAGGTTGCTCTACCATCGAAGTCTGTTGAGATGGGAAAGGTTCTTTAGGAATGACCGGAGTTCCTTGGGTGCCTTTTAACAATCGGCTCACTTCAGACCATCAAGGACAGTCTTTGGTGAAGTGCTCTTCGTCACAGATCAAACAAGGGTACTTCGGTCTGCATTGAGAACCATCACCAACACGAGTTTTCTGAGAATCCTGTTTTGGGGTATCGTCTTTGGCTTTACCTTTACCCTTCTTCTTACCTTTAGAAGTATTATCCGTAGGATTGGCCTGAACGACATTAACTTATGCGGGTTTACCAGAATTCGAAGTAGACTGAGAAGTAACATTATTGGAAGAAGCAGACTTTGGCTTCCTAGAGTTTGAAGATGAATACTTTTGAGAAGTCTGAGACACAGAACCAATAATACCATCGACAGATGGAGTCGCTGGTGGTTTGAAGTTCTAGGTCGGGGAGCATCAGGCAGGATATCATATAATGCGCCAGATTGAGAGTACACAAGATCAAGGCACTGGGCGTAAGAAATGGCTTGTTCCTAGGTTACACATGCCCCCATAGCAATGTATTTAGCAATCTTATTGACAAAGGAGCTGGTGAACCAATGAGTTATAAGCCGATGAGGAATTTCAAATTTGATCATGCGACGACGACGTCGCCACTCATGAATGTGATCCAAGATATGAGTAGCTCGGTCCTGTTTCAATGAAGTGAGGAGGTGCGTCCCAGTCTCATAACAAAATGGTAACTGAAAATGTGTAAGGAATTGCATGGCTAAATAATTGAAATTTTGGAAGACGCCACGAGATAGATCAATGTACCACTTTGCAGTGGCACCAGTAAGAGTTCGCTATAAAAAATAGAGTCTAATAGAATCGTCAACCCAAGATTTAGAGGAACACCACAAATGGTAAGTCATAACATGCGCTTGGGGGTCTTCACTAGACTTGCCCTCAAATTTAGGACAATCACCAGGAATTTTGGTTAGAACCGGAGGCCAATACGGGTTATGAAGAATGGGATTATTCGTCAACTTTTACACATCAAGTAATTCCAACATAGCAAGAAACGATAATTGAGCATTGAAAGTCATCGGAGGTCTTTGATAAGGACCTGCATGTACATTCCATCCAGTCCAAGTAGGATTCTGTCCCCATACATTCTGTCCCGGAGGATTCAGATCACAGGGATTAGAAGTCGGATAAGTCAGTTGATACTAGGGTTGAGGACCAGTATACTGGGTTGGAGTAGACCACTGAGGTCCTTGCTAAGAAGCATATGGAGTCTGTTGTGTAATGTAAGCATGACTTTGAGGTTGATATACAGGATGATTTTGAGGGTAAGGAACCTGAGGTGTAGTATATACCGGTTGATATGAACCTTGAGGGTAGTAAACACCTTGTGGTTGAGCAGGCGGACCCAGCTGAGCAGGTTGAGCAGGCTGCTGAGTGTGTAGAACGGGCTGCTGAAATGATGGAACCGACTGAGGAGCAGGTTGAATCAGTTGTTGAGGGCCACCAGGTTATCCTTGTGGAAAAGGTTGGCCTGATGGTTGCGATGGACCAGGTTGTCCCTGATAACCAAGTTTACCCGGAGACGGACCATAGGTTTGTCCCAGTTGCACAACATTTGGGCCATATGGAGCATGTGGCTGCAGTTGTGGTGCAAAGGGTTGTCCTTGTGGTGGGTAGATTTCCCCCCCAGGAGCATAAGATAGTCCTCGTTGATTCGAAGATTGACCGAAAAGACTGGAGGGTTGTCCATGTTGGGCCAAAGGTTGCCCTTGTAAAGGTTGGCCTTGTAGACTGTATGGTTGTCCCTGTGGACCAGAAGCAAGGCCCTACTGAGCTAAAGGTTGTCCCTGTGGGGGTTGTCCTTGCAAGCCAGAGGGTTGCACAGGCTGTACCTCCTAGTCCTCGTACAACAACAACAAAAAATGGCAAGCTCGAAGTAAGAGGAGGAAAATTTCCTTCTTCCCCAAAACCAGACCAAGCACCAAAATGAGGCCAACTGAACTCAACTGGCTCTTCAAGAGGAGATCGAGTAGCAAGAGGCAGGACATACGGGAGAATAGGCTGCGAGATCTCGACAGACCTAGTGGACTGAGGAGTTTCAAAAGAAACGTCCGGAAAAGAACTACCGCTAGGAGGTAGTGAGGACGATGAAACTGGTGGTTCCACCACCGTGACAGTATATCAAAACAGAAAGGGAAAAAGAAAACCAATTGAGGACTCCAAGATCAAAACTAAGGAAAAAACAATAGTCCAAGTAATAAAACTTTAACGGGCATGTGATCATAGGTGATTAATTTTATGACTCTGAAACCATATTTTGCTGTTTCATTTTTAAAGAGTCGAGAAACAGGCCAAAGATGACTCTAGTCGCTTTCAATTTTAAACGAGCGTGAAAGGACAAGTGCTTGACGATCTCTTCTCTTTTTAAAGAGTCAAGAAAAGATCAAAATGACTACTTTGGAATACTAAGCAAGAGGGTATACCAGGTTTCCGTGAACTGCCATTTACACCTTGGTGATCAAATGAAATAGAAATGACCAACGACTTGACATACATGCAGGTAGTCTCCCCGGTGTATCACGGTTACAAGGCGACAGACTCGGCTTCCTATGGATAAAAGGATTGCAACCTAGAAGGGTCTCCCTTTATATACTCGATAGTATGGGGAGTGCAAGTATGTACTAGCACTGTCTATAGCCAGATGGCGAATGATAGCTATTAGGTTTTAAGACGCCGGAACACGTCTCTAGCCTAGACCACTAAAAATGTTTCGTTAGGTTTCAATGCTTCCTTAGGTTAATTAAATAAGTTTTAAATTTGATCTTGAATTACGTTTCAGTTTTAAGGTCCTATCAATTTTTGATCTCAAAAATCTCTATATGCAAGCTATATGCAAATGAACATCATTTCTGATTCAATGAATGCTAGTTATGAGAAGGACAAAGATCTTTCAAACAAAAAGCAAACAATGAAATTATGCGAAGAAATCCACTAATGAATCTAACAGAATACGAAAATGAAACTCTTTCCTAGATAATCAGATGCTAGTTATGCAAAAGAGTATTTCACTTTCAATGGAAGAAAGAATGCAAAAATATGTTTATTTATTTATTTTTATTTTTCAATGAAAAGAAGTACATGATGCACTAATTACATGGAAAATGAAAACAAACACTAGCTTAAGTGTTGCATAGGAATCGAAATTGAATGACTCAATAAAACACGAAACAAACACAAGAAATCACTCAAACTAATGTTGAAATATTTCAAACCAAGAGACAGTTTTCAAAATGATCCAAAACAAGCAATGTAATCTATGCTTGGAGAAAAAGGGCGAAGAACCAGTCAAGAAGACGAAATAACTCTGCAACCAAGGAAATCACTCAAAATATCAAGAAAACTAAGTGCAATCAAGCCACAAATGGGACTGAGAACAATCAAATCAACTTGATTTTTGAACAGAAGGCTCAGTGCAGAAGGACACCTAGAAACCCTAAGGCCTCAAATGAGACTGATGGGAAGATGGACAAACAACTGAGAAAATAAAGTCAACAATAATTAAAACAATCCCAAAGGCAAAATTATGCACAAAAAATAACCCAGAAGCAAGCACAATTGACCAATATACTCATCAAGGAGGTCAAACCAGTTCCTATAGGGGTTGGCACGACTGTAAGGCTATAATCTGTGCCATACAGGGATTGGCGCAACTGCAAAAAGAAAAACTTGTGCCAATTGGCATGGCTGTTCATAGAAAAACTGCTCCAAGCCAGGTAACTATGGGAAAAAGAGGAAAAACCAAAACCTAATGAGCAGAGGTCAATCTTGACACTCTAAAACTGAACAGAGGATGAAAACTAAACAAGCAAACCAGAAAAAACAAATAACTAAAGCAATAATTGAAACTGACCCAACAAAAATGAAATGACAAACTCACACTGATCCCCAGCGGAGTCACCAATTTGTTATGTAGGTAAATCCTCTCTGCGGACATAGATGATCCCTCTAGCCCTAGAGTGGGTCTAGAAACAAAGGGACACACTAAAGTGTTGCTTCCTAATTATTGAATGAACAAGGGACATGGTAGATCGACCTACCTGGAATCCAACGTTGTCGTTGTTGCTGTAGTAGTGGTGGCCTCTCGCTCTGGCTTCGGCAAGTCACAATCCGTTCGCCATTACTCTTGGATACCTGCACAAAGAACAAGAAAACAAGAACATCATACAAGATGACAACATTTCATTCATAACTATTAACCAGTCAAAGAGGGCTAAACATATTGCGTTAAACAAACATCATAACACAACAGTGGAACCAAACAGTAGTCATGTATATAAATGAATAGAAGGAAGAGTTACAACCGATGCTTTGACGTCGCAGTCTCTTGCAGCGGGGTTCAAGCGAAGCGCGTCTCAGATGCTCGTCAGGGAATTCGGACGAGATGAAGGCATGGACTCAAGCTTCCTCGATGTAATTCCTTCTATCTTCTTTAGTCATTTAGCTATAGTATGTCTAATTCTCCAAGTTCAACTAGCTTATACTAAGAGAGATAGCTTCTTTTATAGAGGAAAAAGGGGAGGTTAGGATCCTTACAAAGGTGGGAGGGAGGCCTATCCTTTAGGGAGTTCCCATAAGAGGTGGAAACCATAAATCTAAAGGAGGCAGCCCGTGGTTTGTCATTTCAACCACTCCCAATGACTCATCCTCGAGGTGGTTGGAGTGGAATCTACGCCTCTATTTTTAAAAAACATTCCATAAAAAGCTTGGCATGGGTGAAAAAATAGGACAGAGCGCCAGCTGGCGCGAGCCCGGTGTTAATTTTCCTCTTCAGCGTGAGGGCATAACTGATTACCCGCACCAAGGCAAAAACAAGGGTTTTTGAATCTCTGCTCAGGGAATTGTCAACAAGAGGAATGTTATTCTAATGTAAAGGGACACAATGATGGTGTTTGCAAGGCATGACACTAATTATTGGTCATAGAAATGACCCTCCAATGGGCGATATGGGGATTGCAGGGATAGTGACAAATTTCTGTGTAACAGATGCCCCCTAAAGCATGAGATCCAAGGGAGAGGGAGGGGCGAAATGCTTTATGAGAACGCATTCGAACCAGACACCGCTGTCGAAAAACCTGCAATTACAAATACAACTGATATCTCTAATACATGAACATGTGGTATGGGTGCAGCCATCCATAATAGAGTATATATAAAAACTGAGATCCGAGATATGGATGCAGCCATCCAACAGTAAGGATCAACAAATAGAGTCAAGTATGGACGCAACCATCTAATGAAAAGAGTCATGTAATAAGTCATAATAATCCACCAAAATCTGCAGCCTAGATTTTATCAGACAAAATCCAGGGCCTTGCGCTCCATCTCGACCCAAACAAGTACAAATTCAAGCATGCGAATATATGAGCTGAAGTCGAACATGCAAGAAAATCACCTGATTACCAGCCAATGATGAAAGTTGTTAACAAGCATGAGAGAAACCACCAATAATGACAATGGCTCTCAAGTTACAATTAGTACAATCCATAGGATGTGAACAGTGATCTGGCGTCGAACATCCACAAAATCACTCGATCGAAGGCCAATGATGTGGACCTTGCTTCGAATGCGAAAAACCTGCCATTAAGGCATGCAGGCTCCAAGGTACCAGAATAGAGTCTCTCGATAAAGTTCCTGGATAATGACCTGAAGTCGACAGGAAGTGACCTGATCGAAGGTGGGCCATAATGTTTCCCACATCATCGATACGAGACAGAGGAACATGATGATAGTGAATCGGGACTAAGAGAGAAACAGAGGAAGGTTGAAAACTGTAGAGGCAAACTTCCCTTGAACATATCAACATCACGACACTGGATTTGGAAGTATTTGACATCAAAGGATCTGAGGTCATGACAACGTGGCAAAGAGAAGATGAGAGGTCAAAAGAGATTACCCAAAACCATGGAGGCAAAAATGACGAAATGAGATGTCCCCAACCCGACACAAATGCAAACAAGTGCCATGTTCAAGAGCAATATACTGCCAACATAACTAAAACTTGGTTCCATTTTCCCCCACCCTTTTTGGCGAGTACCCCAATTATTTTTTAAAACAAGCTTAAAGGGGATAGCATATGCTTGTGATGTAAGTTCATCCTTCGGAAAAATCCATCCTAGTACATTTTATGAGCCCTAGGAAGGAGGAACTTGAGTAACGTCATGGCGATGAAATCCGATGTCATCAAGGTTTAACGAGTCAGACAAAGGGAGAACTCGACATCTTTTCATGTTTAGAGAGTTTGAAAAGAAGGCAGAAAAGAAAAATCCATCATCGCCCTTTTTGTAAATAGTCTCTCAAATCTGAAAAGGTAGAAAACAATATCTGAAAGAACCTCTTAGTCGTAAGTGCAAAGGTATTCCTTTTTCGTAAATAATCTATCCCAGCCCAAAAAAGGGATAAACGTATACTGGGTAGATATCGCTTCGCAGCCATTTAACGAGTTCGAAACGACAAGAGTCTCGACAATCTTTTCAATTTTAGAGAGTCAGAAAAGAGCTGAAAGATAACTCCAATATTGACTTTTTCGTGTTTTTACCGAGTCCGAAAAAGTATAAAATTTAACTCGTTACTTCATCACTATGCCCTGAAAACCCTGTAGTTTCACAAGAGACATGTGTAAAACCCATTTTTCGAAAAATAATATAATAAAATAATCAAAAAACATGTTTTAAAACCTAATTAGGGTTGTAAAAAGTTATAAAATGCCAAAAATGGTAAAAAACATTTCCTTTCACTTTTTACCTCTTGTGGAGCAAATAGTTACCCATTTTACTCTGTGATTTTGCAGCGACGACAGCGGACAATCCAGCAGACCAATCTCAAATCCGTCAATTCGAGGTAAGGGTCGAGATCTTTCTCTGTATTTTGAGGCATTTCTTACTACCTGAAACTTCTAATTTTGAAATCTGGGGAAGGAAGTATGAAAATTAGGGCACGGCGGTTGGCGCGGGTTTCGAGCACGAAGTCGCGCCAACCGACCAATTTTTTATACTAGGGCGCGCCAACGGTGCTAACCATTTTTTGTGCATAATGCTAGTCACAAACCCCAATTTTTCACAAATCCAAGTTCCCAAATGACTAATATCATTCATATGAATGTGTTTACAGGTAAAAAAAGCGGCAAAATGGTAATAGAATGGGAAGAATGGGAACATAGCGAAGAAGACGAGCTTGGCATGGAAAATGAGAGATGCATGGAAGCTCTCAGGGACTGTGGACTGAAGAAATTATTCTTGACACCGTGTCTTCGTGCTCAACCAGAGTTGTTACAATATTTGACCAACATATGGGATGAGGACCAAGAAAAGTTCATCCTTCGAGATCAGGAACTTGAGATTGATGTTTCTGACGTCTACTTTATCACAGGATTGTCGCGGAGGGGAGTAGCACCGATCCTAGGTACCTAGCCTTGCATAGTGAGTATGTCCATGGTGATGGAAAGCGTATGTCGAGGGGCACGGAAGGGAACAGGAAGTGGGAAAGTTGACATCCAAACCATCCCAGACCTAGCACTAAAAGTAGTGCTACATACCATTACACGAGCTTCGGGATGGCAAGCACCGCACGAAGCAACAAAAACACAGTTGCTTCTTGCTGTAGACTGCTTGGCAGTGACCATCTACAACTGGGTAGAGGCCATGACAATAAACATGAAACGCCAGCTAACAAAGTGCAAGAATACCAAATTGAAATAGTTTGGTTATGGGTCTATCCTGGTATCGTTCTTCCTGGAACGATTACCAATATTTCAGCGTCAGGAGGTCATAGTCCCGACACCATCAGTGAGAGAACCACGGATGGCCTGATGGGCGGCTCTGAGGCCAAGGGCAGGGGGCGGTAAACAAATGTCCTGGAGACTGGAGTTCTTTGATTGGCTCCGCCAATAGTTGATTGTCGTGGAGGACTAGCCCTACTTTGGTACAGATTTTACTGGTGATCCAGACCTCCCACTCCTGGAGGGAGAGGATTGGGACGAATATTTGGGTAATACTTATTTTTAATTTTCATGAGTATTATGATTTTTTTTTGTTTATGTATGTTCTTACTTTAAATCCATGTATTTGCAGATGTCGGCCCAAAGAGACTCGCGGGCATGTCTCCGATAGCGAGGTGAATTCCTCGTGATTTCGACCCTCATGGTGAGGGAAGCGAGGAAGAGAAGCTCGTGCACAAACTAGAGGGGATCACACATGGAATCCCTGATTATGCACGATTCGACAATGTTCCTCGCATCTACGAGAGACATACCGTCGGGGTGTCAAGCCGTATTCACCGCTTGCTGAGGAGGATTTTACGAGCAGTGACATGCTATCATGAGCATCACGCCGATTAGACATTTAGGCTTTATATCTGTATTTTTTAGAGACATGGGGTTTCAGGATGTAACAGAAACACACATATATTTTTTGAATGTATGATGCACACTGATGCAAACACGCGATATATATATATATATATATATATATATATATATATATATATATATATATATATATATATATATATATATATATATATATATACAACTATTTTCCCATATGGATCTTTTCACATGGTGATGATTTTACAAATTACGCAAATGTCTATCTAATACAATGTTAGCCACTGTATCAGTTAATGCATTCATTCGTCTAGGAATATGTTGATATGTGATAAAATCAAAATGTCTTTCCAACAAACGAATACGTAAATACAATCTGAAAATATACGGGTTTCTAACTAAATAATGACCATCAAGTTGAAGAACAACAAGCTGTGAATCTAGATTTACAAGCAATGTGCGTATGCCGAGATTGATCGCCTCGGTTAATAGTTCAAGAATAGCACTATATTCAATGACATTTTTTGTAGTTCGTCCTAGACAAATACCTTGCAGTTCTATCAATTCACTAGTAGGATTATTGCTTATCCAGGCTATTGAAGACAAATTCCTGGTACTGTGGGAAGCACCATCCGCGAAACCGACATAAGGGTTAATAGACATATGCACAAATAAGCAAGACCCAAATAAGCAGGAAAATGCTCGCAAAGCACACCAAATCAAAACATGTACAAAAAAATGAAAAAAAACACCTATGTACACAAATCATGCATGAATGACTCATGCATAATATTTTTTGAGATACAACCCATTTCTGGGTTGTTCAAATGGATGACCTTCGTAATCAATGAGCTCATAGGCCCCATTCTGCAATACACATGTAACAATGTAAGGCCCATGCCACATGGGTTGAAATTTACCTGCCCCCAGCTTATCATGAGCTTGGTCGTACAGGAGGACGAGATCTCCTTCAATGAAAGAACGAGGGGAAACTGATTGGTCAAAATGAGCTTTGATCCGCTTTTTCTGTGCTTCAATAACTAGAGCAACAAAGTGGCAGGTTTCATATAACCTTTCGAGATAAAGGAGACACTCTTCTTCGGGTGAAGTGTTTGGCAGTAATTCAACAGCCAACTTGAGCGAAGGTATTTCACATTCAATCGGAAGAGTGGCTTCTAGCCCATAAACCAACTGAAAAGGGGTGAATCTGGTTGCACTCTTAACTGAGGTTCGGTATGCCCGAAGATCTAAAAATAACATGAGATGCCAATTAGATTTATGGATCCTAATCGTACGTTGAAGCATGGTAACAAGTACTTTGTTCACGGCTTCAATCTGGCCATTGGCCTGAGGATAGTATGGTGTTGAGCTGTTGTGACGTAAACCCAACTTAGAAGTAAACTCGGCTACCATATAATGCCGAAAATGGGAACCATGATCGGTGATGATGGCTTGAGGGACACCAAACCTAGCAATGATATGATTGAATATGAAATGAGTAGCTGTCTTACCGTCGGTAGCAAGTGTAGGCATTTCTTTGGCCCATTTGGCGAAGTAGTCCACGGCTATGATAATATAAGTATGCCCCCCCGACCGAGTGAGGGTTACACGTCATAAAATCGATGCCCCACTTCGCAAAGGGACCAATGGTAATGACAGGATGAAGAGGTACATGTGGCGCATGCATCTTGCGTTGATAAACCTGGCAATCATGACATTTACGAACCGCGACAATGCAGTCTTTGAAGATAGAAGGCTAGAAATAACCAGCACAAATAATATTCTGTGTAGTGGCATAACCAGACATGTGACTGCCATAAGCGCCACTATGACAATCATTGAGGACTTTCTCAGCGTCCTTGAGGGTCAAACATCGACAGAGAATGGAATCCACTCCGACACGATAGAGGATATCTTCGACTATACGATAAGGTTGTGACTGATGACGGATGCGTCGACGGGAAACCTTCATCAACTCAGATATGAAAGTAGAAGTCTAGAGATAAACGATGATATCACCATACCACGGATCGAGGGTGCTAATCAAGAAAAGCGTATCGTCTGGTATATATTCCTCAGGACGATATGGAGGAGAGTCTGAAGGCAGGGAACAAATTAAATCAGCAAAGACTAATGACTTATTTGACTTGGCTGTAGTAAATTCCAAATCGAACTCTTGGAGGATAACAACCCACTTCGAGTATCTACCCCCCAGCAATTGTCGAGACAATATATAGGTCATGGGGTTGCAATCAGAAATTATAGTCACCATACGCAAAAGAATATAATGACAAAAACATTGAACGCCTTGGACCGCAACTAACACTAACTTCTCGACGTGTGCATAGCACATCTCAGGGTTGAGAAGGTTATGAGACAAGTAATAAATAACATGCTCACTACTGTCATCATCGTCTTGTACCAGAACCATGGCAATCGTACTGAAAGCAGCGGCTAAATAAAGGGAAAAATCACGATGATAGTTAAGAGAACGCAACATAGGAGTGTTGACAAGCAACGTCTTAAGGGTCTCAAAAGACTCTTGAGCATTCTCATCCCAACAGAATGGAACGCCCTGCTTTAATAAGCGCGTGTATCCCCGAGCCACTTCTTCATAGTTAGGTATAAAACGATGTTGAAAATTAGCCTTACCTTGCAAACTCTGCAACTGATGTAATGAGGATGGAGAGAGGAGATTAATAATAGCCTCAACCTTCAGAGGATCGAGGTGAATTCCATATTTGGATACGATAAACCCTAAGAGTCTACCGGAATCAACCCAGAAGACGCACTTGTGTGGATTAAGCCAAATATTGTAATGTCGACAACGAAGAAAAATTTGACGAAGATGGTCAGGATGGTCCAGACGCTTAGCTGAATGAACGGGGAGGTCATCCAAATAAGGCTAAATGATGTGTCGAATATCGTGAAAAGCATATGACATCGCTCGCTGAAATGTAGCTCCAGCATTCTTTAAGCCAAACAGGAGCTTCTTATATGCGAAAGTACCCCAAGGAGAGATAAAGGCAGTCATATGTTGATTAGTCAGAAGATTGTTAATCTGATTGTAACCATAAAAAAATGTCCATTAAGGAAAATATCTCACTCCCGGCACAGTCATCAATGATCTGATCAATAAAGGGAGTGGGATAATTATCCTTAGGACAAGCTCGATTAATATCACAATAATCAACACAGACACGAATAATTCCCTGCTTCTTATCTACAGGAACAATATTAGAGACCCATTCTGTCAAAGGAATCGGATAAATAAAACCATCTCAGAGAAGTTTTTCAACTTCAGCCTTAATGGCGGCAGCTTTTCTAGGGTGCACCGGACGAAGACGCTGGCGAATAGGTTTCAAACTGGGATAAGTAGGAATTTCATGCACCACTATACTAGGATCAATGTTGGGCATTTATTTGTAGGACCATGCAAAGACATCATGGAACTCGCGAAAAAGGCTAGTATAAACTTGGACTTCATCAGAAGAACAAGTAACCCCAATATGAATGTTCTCAACAATTCCCGGTTTAACGGAAATGTCAATAGGCATCATTTGTGTAATGTTGCTCAAGTTACCTTCCGTAAAGACGTCATGTGTCAAAACATGCAATTTAAATGGAGGCGAAGGAACCTGAATTACAAAATGCTCGCGACAAGTAGACATGGCCCCGAGGCCGGGCATAAACGAGGAACGATGATGGCCACCATCCCACGACAGATCCTCAAGAGACATGGTTTCCACGATGGCCTCATCAGAGGGAAACACTTCTTTCAAAGGATCAGGTGAATCTGAATCACCAAGCCACGGGGATTGAGAATAAATGTCAAGAGACATGCTCAAAGGAGCACAATCAGAAGACGAAGGTTCTGAAGCATCAATGAGTTCGCAATAATCAATCTCAATTGGATTATATGGTGAGCGACATGGGTGTTGGGATTATAAGAAGACTTACGGAGGACACCTTTTGAAGGTGGTCACACAATGAATTCAACATTGGGTCTTTCAATATCAAGAGGACAAGTAACAGGCAGAGGATAGGACCATCAACGATCTCCTTCCCCAGGGCCTGACAAGATCCAGCATAATCGTTTGACCGAGTAGCAATAGAAACGGTGCTCGAATCGTTCATCATGAACACCTGAGAGCCAAACGGGGTAGAGGACTGAGGTTTCTCTACCATCTGAGTCTGCTGAGATGGGAAAGGTTCTTTAAGAACAACCGAAGTTCCCTAGGTGCCTTTGAGAAATCGGCTCACTTCGGACCGTCGAGGACAGTCTTTGGTGAAGTGCTCTTCATCACAGATCAAACAAGGGTACTTCGGTTTGCGTTGAGAACCATCACCAACACGAGGTTTCTGAGAATCCTGTTTTGGGATATTGGCTTTGGCTTTACCTTTACCCTTATTCTTACCTTTAGAAGTATTATCCGTAGGATTGGCCTGAACGACATTAAATTCTATGGGTTTACCAGAATTCGAAGTAGACTAAGAAGCAACATTATTGGAAGAAGCAGTCTTCGACTTCCCACAGTTTGAAGATGAAGACTTTTGAGAAGTCTGAGACACAGAACCAATAATACCATCAACGGATGGAGTCGCTGGTGGTTTAGAAGTTCCAGGTCGGGGAGCATCAGGCAAGATATCATATAATGCGCCAGATTGAGAGTACACAAGATCAAGGTACTGGGCATAAGCAATGGCTTGTTCCTTGGTTACACATGCCTCCATAGCAATGTCTTTGGCAATCTAATTGAAAAAGGAGGTGGTGAACCAATGAGTTAGAAGCTGATCAGGAATTTCAAATTTGATCATGTGACGACGACATCACCACTCATGAATATGATCCGAGATATGAGTAGCTCGTTCCTGTTTCAATGAAGTGAGGAGGTGCATCCCGATCTCATAATGAACTGGTAACTGAAAATGTGTAAGGAATGCCATGGCTAAATAATTGAAATCTTGGAAGATGCCACGAGATAGCTCAATGTACCACTTTGTAGCGGCACCAGTAAGAGTTCGCTGGAAAAGACAGAGTCTAATAGAATCGTCAACCCAAGAGTTAGAGGAGCACCACAAATGGTAGGTCATAACATGCACTTGGGGGTCTTCACCAGACTTGCCCTCAAATTTAGGACAATCACCAGGTATCTTGGTTGGAACTGGAGGCCAATATGGGTTATGAAGAATGGGATCGTTCGTCAACTTTGACACATCAGGAAATTCCAACATAGCAAGAAACGGTAATTGGGTATTGGAAGTCATCGAAGGTCTTTGATAAGGACCTACATGTAATTTCAATCCAGTCTGAGCAGGATTTTGTCCCCATACATTTTGTCCCGGAGGATTCGGATCATAGGGATTAGAAGCCGGAGAAGTCAGTTGATACTGGGGTTGAGGACCAGGATACTAGGTTGGAGCAGACCACTGAGGTCCTTGCTGAGAAGCGTATGGAGTCTGTTGTGGAATGTAAGCATGACTTTGAGGTTGATAGAGAGGATGATTTTGAGGTTAAGGAACCTGAGGAGAAGTATATACCGGTTGATATGAACCTTGAGGGTAGTAAACACCTTGCAGTTGAGCAGGCAGACCCAGCTGAGCAGGTTGAGCAGGCTACTGAGCGAGTAGAACGGGCTGCTGAAATGATGGAATCGGCTGAGGAGCAGGTTGAATCGATTGTTGAGGGTCACTAGGTTGGACTTGTGGAAAAGTTTGGCCTGATGGCTGCGATGGACCAGGTTGTCCCTGATAACCAGGTTGACCCGAAGATGGACCATAGGGTTGTCTTGGTTGCGCAACATTCGGGCCATATGGAGCATGTGGTTGCAGTTGTGGTGCAACTGGTTGTCCCTGTGGTGGGTAGATTTTCCCCTGAGGAGCATAAGATAGGCTTGGTTGATTTGAATATTGACTGAAAAGACCAAAGGGTTGTCCATGTTGGGCCAAAGGTTGCCCTTGTAAAGGTTGGCCTTGTGGAACGTATGGTTGTCCCTGTGGACCAGAAGCAAGGCCCTGCTGAGCTAAAGGTTCTCCCTATGGGGGTTTTCCTTGCAAGCCAGAGGGTTGCACATGCAAGGTAGGCCTGAAACGAGAAACGGTCTGATAAGGATCAGTAGGAGGCTAGTAAACCGGATTACCATGCTCATCATAATGAAGCATATATGAATAAACAAGGTTACCAACAACATAATAATGATGAAAAAGAGGATTACCAGGAGCCTGAGACTGCTGAGAACCCTGAGAACTCTGCTGCCGAATAGCCAACAAATATTCTTCAAAAGTAAGACCTCTAGGAATCACAGGGGTAGTGGAAATAACACTAGAAGCAGGCGTGGCCTCCGTAGAAGGATCATAATGTCGGTGAATATCCAACATCTTCTCATCAAATGCATAGGTAGAAACCATAGGAGTGGTAGAGGTAGGCGAGGTTTCTATGGCACGAGTTTGTGAGCTACCTGGGCTGGGATTAACAGGCCACACAAGGTTGAGAAAAATAGACCTGCGGGTGTGAAAAGATCCTGACGACTGATGGGTAACAACATGTGTGGATGAAGCCACACAGACTGTTGGTCGGACTGGAACAGATGTAACAGTAATCGATGAACCAGGTGTCGAAGGCGATAGTCCTAATGAAGGTAAGACCGAACTCTGAGAAAGAGTTACTGTACTGGATTGCACAATGGAGGCAACACCAGACATAATCTGACTCAAGGACCGATAGGCAGGCGTAAGTGACATCGATGGTGGAGAAGACTGAGTAGAAACCTGAGGGACATCTTCCAGAAAAAGCTGATATTCTCCTGTGGAAATAGGCATTCCTTCACTACCAATAGGACTAGATGAGTCCATATCTGACTCCGTCGTAAGATCTTCAAAAATATTACAGGGAATAGGAGGTACAAGAACAGGAAAAAATGACGAGCCCAACGTAAGAGGAGGAAAATCTCCTTCTTCCCCAAAACCAAACCAAGCACCAGAAGGAGGCCAATTGAACTCAACTGGCTCTTCAGGAGTTGATCGAGTAGCAAGAGGCAGGACATACGGGAGAATAGGCTGCGCGATCTCGGCAGACCTGGTGGACTTAGGAGTTTCAAAAGAAACGTCCGTAAAAGAACGACCTCTAGGAGGCAGTGAGGACATCGAAACCGGTGGTTCTGCCACCGTGACTGTATATCAAAACATGAAGGGAAAAAGAAAACCAATCGAGGACTCCAAGATCAAAACTAAGGAAAAAAAAACAGGTTAAGTAATAAAACTTTAACGGGCGTGTGATCATAGGTGATTAATTTTATGACACTGAAACCATATTTTGTTGTTTCATTTTTAAAGAGTCGAGAAACAGGCCAAAGATGACTCTAGTCGCTTTCAATTTTAAACGAGCGTGAAAGGACAAGTGCTCGTCGATCTCTTCTATTTTTAAAGAGTCATGAAAAGATCAAAATTGTTGGGTGTGGAGCCTGATTATTTTGTTTACTTTGTATCACAGCATTGGACCCCTGTTGCCGCCCGTAAATTAATCGCTGCCATGGGGGGGCGGTAGCGACTTTATGGAGCCCCCCCTGGCGGGGGGTTTCAGGGGCAGCGCCCCCGAAGCTAAAAACAGATGTAAAATTGCCTTGTAAAAGTATGGTAATTTCTAGTCAATCTGGGCCATTCATTAGGAAAATGATCTGACGATAGAAGTTATGTTTAGTTTAGGGTTTTTTTCCCTAGAAGGCGACCCCTCGATTTTATGAGGGTATTGTATTGCGGCTGTGTATTGTATGTGTATTCTCGGAGCAAGAAACAAAGAGGAAGACTGTGAGAGAGAATAGAGGATATTACAGCGGATCTGTTGTAGGTTGTGTCCCTTCATTTTGCTGGATAATAGAAAGGAAGGACTGGCTGTTCGGGGTGGACGTAGCTTAAACTGGGTGAACCACATATATCTGTGTCTCTCTGGTTTTATGTGTTTTGTGTGCTTGTATTTTCCACATATTTTATGTGTTGCATTGCTCCGTAATATATAATTTTCTAACAACTGGTATCAGAGCCGAAGGTATATTTGGATGATAAACTCGCAGGAAAAAAGGGTTCTTGGTTCGAGTGGGAGCAATGGCGGAAGATGGTAAGTTTAGGGTCGAGAAATTTAATGGCCAAAACTTCCTGCTGTGGAAGATGCAGATGGAAGATTATCTGTATCAGAAAGATCTGTACCTACCATTGAGCGGAAAAACAAAGAAGATCTGGCCGCCATACGTATGCGAATGGAACATTCTCGATAGAAAGGCACCGAACAAGATTGGCTGTGCTCGGGCACTCACGCTTCAATATTTCAAAGGAACAACAACAGAGGGTTTGATGCGCACGTTGGCAAAACTATATGAAACCACTCCACTTCAAACAAGGTGGCTTCAAGAAACGACTATTTAATATGAAGATGCTCAAGGTGGATCTGTAAACCATTTAGAATGACTTTAACACGCTATCACGCTTGCTCGTAGGGGTAAACTTGGATGATGAAGTTAGAGCTCTGTTATTCTTGTGCTCATTGCCAGAGAGTTGGAATGGTTTAGTAATGGCCATTAGTAACTCTGTCTCTGGATCTAGTACTTTAAAGTTTGATGATGTTGCTGGTGCTATCCTTAGCAAGGAAATGCGACGGAAAAGCTCCGGTGAGACATCAGGTAATGCTTTGAGTGCAGAGTCTAGGGGAAGAAGAATGGAAAGAGGAAAGGAGCCTGGATAATGCCAAAAGAACTCAAGGAAAGGCAGATTCAAGTCTAGATCAGGGATAGTATATTGGAATTGCGGAAAGAAAGGACACCTAAAGAAAGACTGTAGATCTCGGAAGGGAAAAGAAGGAGACACACAGCAAGAAAACAATCATGAAGCAAATGTGACAGGTGATGTGTTACAAGATGCTTTGATTCTTTCTTTAGAAAATGTTATTGATTCTTGGGTTGTAGATTCAGGGGCTTCATTCCATGCCACACCTGATAAGAAATATTTTCATGACTATGTTCAAGGAGATTTTGGACAAGTTCGTTTGGGTGATGATAAACCCTGTAAAATTGTTGGAATGGGTAAATTTATTGTAAAACAACATAATGGAAACCAATGGTTACTAAAGGAGGTAAGGCATGTTCCAGATCTGAAGAAAAATATCAACAGTAAGAATTAGAGTGTGCAGGTTAGGACAACTTACTGATAGAAATTGAAGGGACAATGGAAGGAGCCTGTGAGTAAAGGCGAAAAATGTTATATACATTGTATAGACCTCTGTTTGTTAATCGTTAATGCTTTAACTTCCAAAGGAGGAGATGCAGCATTATGGCATCATAGGCTCGGACACATGAGTGAGAAGGGAATGAAGATTCTTCACTCAAGAAATTTGTTGCCAGTTTTGAAGAATGTTGATTTGGATTTCTGTGAGAATTGCATTTATGGAAAACAAAAGAGAGTCAGATTTCTCAGAGTTGGGAAAGAAAAGAAGAGCGAAAAATTGGAGCTTGTGCATACATATGTATGGGGACCTGCTCAGGTATCATCTCTTGGTGGCTCTCGCTATTATGTTACATTTATTGATGATGCAACTAGAAAAACTTGGATTTATTGTATTCAAAATAAATCTGATGTATTTGATACTTTCAAGAAATGGAAAGCTTTGGTTGAGATTGAGACAGAAAAGAAGTTGAAGTGTCTCAGATCAGACAATGGAGGTGAATATTGCAGCAAAGAGTTTGATAGGTACTGTTCAGAGCATGGAATTCGTAGAGAGAAGACAGTTTCAAGAACACCACAAGAAAATGGTGTGTCAGAAAGGATGAACAGAACAATCATGGAGCGTGCAAGGTGCATGAGATTGCATGCAGGATTGCCTTTACAATTTTGGGCAGATGCTGTAGATACTGTTGTTTATCTAGTAAACAGAGGGCCTTCAAGTTCCTTGGATGGTGGTATTCCAGAGGAAGCATGGACAGGTAAAAAGGTAAACTACTCTTTTTTAAAGCCTTTTGGTTGTGAGGACTTTGTCCATATTAATAAAGAAAATAGAACAAAGCTTGAGGCAAAATCAAAGAAATGTACCTTTATTGGATATGGTGCTAATGATTTTGGTTATCGCTTATATGATTATGAAAATCACAAAATCATTAGGAGCAGAGATGTAATATTCAATGAAAAGGTCTTGTATAAGAATCAGTTGCAAGAAAAGAAACAGGAAAAAGAAAGCAAGGAATACACGGTTCTTGATGACATAATTGAAAAAGTAAAGGTGCCTGAAAATAATAATAATCAACAACCACAGTAGCAGCAACCACCACAACAGCAACAGGCACCTCAAACACCTGAAAGTAGTGTTAGAAGATCTACCAGGATAAGTAGACCCCTGAACGATACTCTCCTTCATTATATTATTTATTGTTTACTGATTCTGGTGAACTCGAATGTTATAAAGAAGCAATGCAGGTTGAAAGCAGGAAGAAGTGGGAGCTAGCCATGGAAGAAGAGATGGACTCCTTAATGCATAACCATACTTGGGACTTAGTCAGGTTGCTTGCAAGTAAAACTACATTGCATAATAAATGGGTTTACAGGCTGAAGGAAGAAGATGGAGGAAAACAGAGGTACAAAGCTAGACTTGTGGTGAAGAGGTTTGCACAGAAGAAAGGTATTGATTTTGATGAAATATTTTCTCCTGTTGTTAAGATGACTTCAATCAGAACTATCTTAAGTCTTGTAGCAGCGGAAGATTTACATCTTGAACAATGAGATGTAAAGACAACATTTCTCCATGGAGATTTGGAGGAAGAGATATACATGCAGCAACCAGAAGGATATGAGGTCAAAGGGAAAGAAAAATTGGTGTGCAGGTTAAAGAAGAGCTTATATGGCTTAAAACAAGCTCCAAGGCAGTGGTATCTAAAATTTGACAGGTTTATGTCTGAACAAGGTTATACTAGATGTCACTCTGATCATTGTGTTTATCTGAAAAGGCAAAATGATGGCAGCTATATTATACTGTTATTGTATGTAGATGACATGCTTGTTGCAAGGTCTAACATGCAGGAAATAAATGTGCTCAAAAGAAAATTGGAAAATTCATTTGCAATGAAGGATTTGGGAGCTGCAAAACAAATCCTTGGTATGAGGATAACTAGAGACAGGAAAAATCGCAAATTAACACTGTCTCAGAACGAGTACATAGAAAAGGTGTTGAAAAGATTTAATATGCAGAATGCAAAACCAGTTAGTACACCTTTTGCTAGCCATTTCAAACTTAGTAAGGAGATGTGCCCAAAGACCCAAGAAGACATGGAGTATATGTCTAAAGTTCCATATGCATCAGCAGTTGGAAGCTTAATGTATGCAATGGTCTGCACAAGGCCTGATATTGCACATGCAGTGGGAGTTGTAAGCAGGTACATGAACAATCCAGGAAAAGAACATTGGATGGCAGTAAATGGATTCTCAGATATTTGAGAGGTACCACAAATCAAGCATTATGCTTTGGTGGTTCAAACATTGCTCTACAGGGATATGTTGATGCAGATATGGAAGGTGACAGAGATAACAGGAGGAGCACTACAGGATATGTATTTACTGTAGGTGGAACAACTGTCAGTTGGGTTTCAAAAATCCAAAGTGTTGTTGCACTTTCAACAACAGAAGCCGAGTATGTTGCTGCTACAGAGGCTAGTAAAGAAATGATTTGGTTACAAAGGTTTATGGATTAATTGGGTAAGAAGCATGATATGGGCACACTATACAGTGATAGCCAAAGTGCTATTCATCTTGCAAAGAACTCAGCATTTCATTCCAGGACTAAACACATACATCTCAAGTACCATTTTATACGGTCAGTATTGGAAGATGGAGAGTTGAAGCCGGAAAAGATACACACTAGCCAGAATCCTGCAGATATGTTAACAAAAGTTGTAACCAGGGAGAAACTGAGAACATGCTCAGTTTCAATTGGTCTTCAAGGATGACGATGAAGATGAGGAACAGCCATGTCCAAAGAGGAGTCATTGTCCAGCAAATGAAGCAGCGATGGAGTTGCTACAATCAGTCTCCAAGTGGGAGATTGTTGGGTGTGGAGCCTGATTATCTTGTTTACTTTGTATCACAGCATTGGACCCCTATACCTTAAAAGGGGAGGCAACGCTGCCCGTAATTAATTGCTGCGTGGGGGGTCCAGGGGGGGTGGCAGCGACTTTATGGAGCCCCCCCCTGGCGGGGGGTTTCGGGGGCAGCGCCCTCGAAGCTAAAAATAGAGGTAAAATTTCCTGGTAAAAGTATAGTAATTTCTAGTCAATCTGGTCCATTCATTAGGAAAATTATCTGACGGTAGAAGTTAATTTTAGTTTAGGGTTTTTTGCCCTAGAAGGAAACTCCTCGCTTTTATGAGGGTATTGTATTGCGGCTGTGTATTTTATGTGTATTCTCGGAGCGAGAAACAGAGAGGAAGACTGTGAGAGAGAAAAGAGGATATTACAGCGGATCTGCTGTAGGTTGTGTCCCTTCATTTTGCTGGATAATAGAAAGGAAGGACTGGCTGTTCGGGGTGGACGTAGCCCAAACTGGGTGAACCACGTATATATGTGTCTCTCTGGTTTTATGTGTTTTGTGTGCTTGTATTTTCCGCATATTTTATGTGTTGAATTACTTTGTAATATATAATTTTCTAACAAAAATGACTACTCTGGAATACTAAGCAAGAGGGTATACTAGGTTTCTGTGAACTGCTATATACGCCTTGGTGATTAAATGAAACATAAATGACCAAGGACTTGACGTACGTGCAGTTAAACTCCCCGAATGATATGTTCAGTGTATCATGGTTACAAGGCAGCAAAATTGGCTTCCTATGGATAAAAGGGTTGCAACCTAGAAAGGTCCCCTTTATATACTAGACGTACAGGGAGCTCAAGTCCATACTAGCGTTGTCTAAAGCTAGATGGCGAACGATAGCTACTAGGTTTTAAGACGCCGGAACACGTCTCTAGCCTAGACCACTAAAAATGTTTCGTTACATTTCAATGCTTCCTTAGGTTAATTAAATAATTTTTAAAGTTGATCTTGAATTACTTTTGAGTTTTAAGGTGCTATCGATTTTGGATCTCAAAAATCCCTAAATGCAAGCTATATGAAAATGAACATCATTTCCGATTCAATGAATGCTAGTTATGAGAAGGACAGAGATCTTTCAAACAAAAAGCAAACAATGAAATTATGCGAAGAAATCCACTAATGCATCTAACATAATACAAAAATGAAACTTTTTCCTAGATAACCAGATGCTAGTTATGTAAAAGAGTATTGCACTTTCAATGCAAGAAAGAATGCAATTTTTTATTTTCTTTTTTCAATGAAAAGAAGTACATGATGCACTAATTACATGGAAAATGAAAACAAACACTAGCTTAAGTGTTGCATAGGAATCGAAATTGAATGACTCAATAAAACACGAAACAAACACAAGAAATCACTCAAACTAATGTCGCAATCTTTCAAACCAAGAGACAGTTTTCAAAATCATCCAAAACAAGAAATGTAATCTATGCTTGGAGAAAAATGGCGAAGAACCAATCAAGAAGACGAAATGACTCTGAAACCAAGGCAATCACTCAAAAGATCAAGAAAACTAAGTGCAATCAAGCCACAAATGGGATTGACAACAATCAACTTGACTCGATTTTCAAACAGAAGGCTCAGTGCACAAGGACACCTAGAAACCCTAAGGCCTCAACTGACACTGATAAGAAGATGGACAAACAACTGAGAAAAGCAAGTCGACAGTAATGAAAACAATCCCAAAGGCAAAATTATGCATAAAAAATAACCCAGAAGCAAGCACAATTGACCAAAAGACTCATCAAGGAGGTCAAACCAATTCCTACAGGGGTTGGCGCGACTATAAGGCTGTAATCTGTGCCATACAAGGGTTGGCCCGACTGCAAAAAGAGCAACCTACGCCAATTGGCGCGACTATTCAGAGAAAAACCACGCCAAGCCAGGTAACTATGGGAAAAAGAGGAAAAACAAAAACCTAATGAGTAGAGGTCAATTTTGACACTCTGGAGCTGAACAGAGGATGAAAACTAAACAAGAAAACCAGGAAAAATAGATAACTAAAGAAATAATTGAAACTGACCCAACAAAAATGAAACGAAAAACTCGCACTGATCCCCAGCGGAGTCGCCAATTTTTTATGTAGGTAAATCCTCTCTGCGGACAGAGACGATCCCTCTAGCCCTAGAATGGGTCTAGAAACAAAGGGACACGCTAAAGTGTTGCTTCCTAACTATTGAATGAACAAGGGACACGATAGATCGACCTACCTGGAATCCAACGTCGTCGTTGTTGCTGTAGTAGTGGTGGCCTCTCGCTCTTGCTTTTGCAAGTCACAATCCGTTCGCCATTACGCTTGGATACCTGCACAAAGAACAAGAAAACAAGAACAACATACAAGATGACAAAATTTCATTCATAACTATTAACCAATCAAAGAGGGCTAAACATATTGCGTTAAACAAACATCATAACACAACAGTGGAACCAAACAATAATCATGTATATAAATGAATAGAAGGAAGAGTTACAACCGATGCTTTGATGTCACAATCTCCTCCAGCAGGGTTCAGGTGAAGTGCATCTCAGATGCTCGTCGGGGAATTCGGACAGGATGAAGGCATGGAATCAAGCTTCCTCGATGTAATTCCTTCTATCTTCTCTAGTCATTCAACTATAGTATGTCTAATTCTCTAAGTTCAGATAAATTGTACTAAGAGAGATAGCTTCTTTTATAGAGGAAAAAGGGAAGGTTAGGATCCCTACAAAGGTGGGAGGGAGGCCTATCCTTTAGGGAGTTCCCATAAGAGGTGGAAACCATAAACCTAAAGGAGGCAGTCCATGGTTTATCAGTACAACCACTCCCAATGACTCATCCTCGAGGTGGTTGGAGTGGAATCTGCGCCTCTATTTTTAAAAAACTTTCCATAAACAACTTGGCGTGGGTGGCAAACTAGGATAGAGCACCAGCTAGCGTGAGCCCAGTGTTAATTTTCCTCTTCGGCGCAATGGCATAATTGATTACCCGCGCCAAGGAAAAAACAAGGGGTTTTGAGTCTCTGCTCAGGGAATTGTCAACAAGAGGAATGCTACTCTCATGTAAAGGGACACAATGATGGTGTTTGCAAGGCATGACACTGGTTATTGGTCACATAAATGACCCTCCAATGGGCGAGATGGGGATTGCAGGGATAGTGACAAAATTCTGTGTAACAATTTCAACCTAGATGGTTTTCAAATCCATGTACCTCATTTTTATTTGGTTTAATTTTATTAAATTTTTTAAGTTAAAAAAAATGGCGTCAAGTTTATAAATCATCCTGATAGAAAAAGGTGTGTTCAATGCAACATATGCGATAATTAGCTTTTTAACTAGTAATCTTTAGCTTGATGATTAGAATCATTTTGAGGTGAGGAGGATATTGCACTTCTTCAATGGTATTTCATAGAAATAGTTATGTTTTCATCCACCTTCCTTGATTTGATGGTGTTCTTATAAATTCTTTGCAAATAGTGTTAATGCATTTTCCAAGTTTTAACCACCATTTCCACCTTTGCGCTCACTGTCTTCACCTAATTGCTGGTTACTTCTAACATGCTAATCAGTAAATTAGGAAGATCTAAATTTGGTCACTCTCACATATCAACTTGTGTTTGTACATGATATAAACAACGGTCATTCTAGATGGTTGTCATCTAAAAATGTAATTGTCGAGGGGTTGAGTAAGTTATGTTTTTGCCTCAGATGATTGAAAAATCTATGGTGCAAATTATACACACAAAGTGGTATGACAATTCTCTCTGCCTAATAGATATGTAAAAACAATAAAAATGACTCATGTATTTTTTATTATGACATAATTGAATGAAAATGTTTTCTTCTTTCCAATAAATAAATGTGAGGGAAAAGAAATATGGAAGGATTGAATGAAAATGTTTTCGTCTTTCCAATAAATAAATGTGAGTGAAAGAGAATTTGACATTATGGTTATCTTGTTATAACTCACATGGAATATACTATTATGTGCAAATTGATGTTATGGATAAGCTTGATCCTCTATATTTGCAAGAACTATATATATTTGATTATTGGAGAAAAACGAGAGAGCAAAGAAAACTATTTACTTGTAATAAGTGTTATTGTAACAAACAACAAGTAAAGTCCACTTGTAATTTTCAATGGTTCTATGTCGCTAACCCTTTTAAACTAAAGTTCTTCTTTCAATTTAACTATGGATCACCATTAAGCTAATAAGCATGAAGAGAGATTTTATCTTTCTTGGGAAATGAACATTAAGATAAATTTATCATAAATTCACAACTCCTGTGAGTGCAACAATCAAACGACGTAGCCATCTTGCGTGCTATACTTCCACTTAAGCACATAAGGGAAAAGCAAAGATTGTTGCACATCAATGAAACCATTCTTTACAACATAACTAATGAAATCATTGTTAACAACAAGCTCCACCAATCATTCAACACATATTCAATTTTTGAAGAACTCTTTGTTGAAAGCAAGTTAAGTCTTGGTGAACTTGAATTAATTGTCCCACGATATTTTTAACAGTTCATTATATATATATATATATATATATATATATATATATATATTATTGTACCACTTTGGTATCTCTTGTTGGCCTTCCCAATTAGAGAAGAATGGTATTTCTCATCTACAACATCTCTATTGATCACAATTATCTTTGTAGCCAGGACATCTAGTAGTCAATAAACTTTAGGCTTTCACTATAGCAGCCAAACATATACTCCTTTCTTTTTTCATCAAAATTACCTCTTTTTTTCTTTGGAAATTTACAAGGAAATTACTTCTTTCTTTACAAGGAAATTTTTTATGAATGTAGGCCACATTATTTACTTCTCCTTACAAAGTATAGATATGGTATGTTCTACTTGTGGGACATTCGCCTTTCTATCTCCATAATTATCCTATTCCTCCTTTTCATGCCTCCATTTTCTTATTGAGTGAAAGGAGTGGTATATTTCTTATTTGCAACATATGGTGCAATTGCTAATGATAACCATGTAGGATCAATCAATATCAAGAATATGGATGTCATCCATTGAGTTATAAAGGTATTTTCATTATGGTGTTTCCTTTGCAACATGTGGTGCAATTGATAGTGATAACCATGTAGGATCAATCAATAACTCAAGGTTATGGATGAAATCCATTGATTTGTAAAGGTGTAAGGGCGTTGACAATATTTATAGTGTTTGATGGTGAGTGGTTTGAACTTACAAAATGAAATTTAGTGAAGATGCATTATAATCATTGAAGATGAAATATTGTTATTTGTCTCAATGATGTATTTGTATAATTTATTTTGTTTATTTTGTTTTCATGATTATGGTATAGTTATAATTATATTCAATGAAACCATTTTTTGCGAAATAACCACCAATGAAATCATTGTTAACAACAAACTCCATCAATCATACAACACATATTCAATTTTTTGAAAACTCATTGTTGAGAGAAAGTTAAGTCTTAGTGAACTTAAATATATTGTACCATGACATTGTTAATTGTTCATTATATATAAAAAAATATGCATATTATTTTTATTCGTTTGACAACTTTTTAGGTTTATTTCACCAAGGGTTCACGTTCCACCTGTTATCACTCTCCCCTGCTTCCCAAGGCCGAGAATGGAGCTGAAGGAAGGTAACCACAAACCAACATTTAGGTAAGGTAGCTAGCCCTACCAAGACCAGAGAGGGCTCTCTCAATGTCACTTTGCAGTAAAAAATATGACTGGATATAATGTTTTAGGCTAGTTATGATGCTTAATAGATTAGGTTTTTTGTTTGTTTGGATACGGATGACAGTTAGGAACTAGGTCTAGGGTTTTGGTCTGAATTCAAAGGTTTAGTTGCAGAGGTAAGGGTGAGGCTATATAGGTAAGATAAGAAGCATGATTAATTTTTCATTGTGTATAGAGTGAAATGAGAGGGAGTCAAAATGAGCATTAAATTGAATTCATTCATCAGAAGAAAAGAGACAATTTCATGTAAATATTATGAAAAACAGAGCATGTAAAGCATGTTTTCTGTCAATAAACTGATAATACTTAGCATAAATAAGAATATATGTGAAAGATGAGTAACATAACATTTAACATCATGATTTTACTGAGAAAATCAAATGCTTAAAGACATACCACAGGAGTCTCAACACTATGTCTGCAACATTGTCCTTGATTTCATTAGCAAAAGCTTGTACAATAGCTCCACTGGAAATAACAACTATCCAACCTCTAAAAAGACTTGAGGTGGACTACTTATAGAAAATAGAGTTCATGACACCTCATGGGGTCAAAATCCTATCCAAAAAGCATCATAATTACATCAGATGAGTCACTTCCTAGAATTTAGGGAAGTTAGAAACTTATCCCTGAAATTTAGATAAGGACTAGGAGTGTGTGTCTCCTCCATTGAATTACATGTTTACTCATCATAGAGGCAAATAAAAACTCAAACACATAAATTTCCACCTCATGGGACAAATAGAATTGAATTTATGGAGTTTTATGGGCAAGGCAGTTGTCTGAAAGGAATCATATGTAGAAACGTCATGCCAGTTTTGCAGAAGCACCGTGCCAGTTCAGGGTTGTTTTTGACCCACTTAGGAGAATCCAAATCCAAATATTAAAGTTGTACTGAGTATCCTTGTGAGTCTAGTTTCCAAAACACTTTTAATTTTTGGAAAACACCCACAGGAAGGCCTCCAAAAGTGATTTTTCCCAACCTTACTCCAAAAGCGTCGCGCCTGCTCCAAAACAATGGCAGAAGCATAGAAATGAAGTAGTTTTTGAATTTTTATCCAAAACCAACTCCATATATGGCATGTACTAGCCAAGATGTACCCAAACATGTAGACAAATCTTGATTTGGAGGCTCTGAGAGAAAGCATAGCGCCTCAAACCGACGCTTCTATGGACACAAATTTTCCAGATTTGTGAAAAATCATCAAAAATACAAAAGGTGCTAAAAATTGTCCAAAATTGATTCTATAACGCCTATGGAGGATGGGATAAATATCCATGGATGCCTCAGCAACAAGGTCTAAGTTTTCTTTCTCCTTGAGCTTCATTTGAGCCTCTTTAAGCTTCTTTTTCACTTGTTTGAGCCTAATTTGTGAAATTTTTTTCCTAGCGCAATAATGATTGGCCATATGTCTCTGTATATTATTGTTCTTTTTAGCTTTCCTCATAAGATTCTAAAGGTGCCCATTGACCCTATCAAGCAAATTATCTCTGTATTGATTTATTTCATCAATAGTTAATTCATCAAAAGTCTACCAGCCTGATTTAGGAGCTGCTGACTCTCTTTATCTCTAAAGTGCCTTCTTGAGGCCTATTGTCCTTGGTCTTCTTCTTTTTGTTCCAACCTCTGCATCCTATAGCTGATCATCATCTACTATCTCTTTGCCCTTGCCTTTTATGCATCAAAATGTACCTTAGATTTGTCCTGGAGGAGAAGTCTCACCTTTAACTGAAGATTTTCTTGTTGTAGGAATGTAATATGAGAATTTGCAATGGAGAAAACCTCCCTCAACTCTGATATTTCCTGATATTTATCTTTAATAATTTCTTCAAATGACTTATCCTTATTCTGCTATGCCATGTCAATATCTAAGGTTGCTTTTTCATCATGACGCTGCAATGGTGACTCACTATCATGACTAGATGGTTGATCTAACTTTTGACTTTGCTTAGGTGTAGTTTTAGGTGCCAATACACCTCTGATGGTCTTGGGGGGGAAAACCATTCTCTTTCTCTTATAATAGGTTTGAGTGATCTCAACCCTATGTTCTTTTGAAATATGAGCCTGCCTGCTAGAAGAGCCAACCTCCTTTGGCTTTACTAATGCTGTGGTATGAACAATGGGTGGACTAGTAGTAGGAGCTGATGCTACTTTCTCCATGAAAACTTCCCAGGTCATGTTGTTTACTAAGAGCTGTGGCATATAAATCATATTAACCAAACCATGGTGAAAAATACTAGGATGAGGATTTCTACCTTTGCTTTGTACTTTTTCCGCCATCTTGACCATACTCTTGAATAGATAATTTGATAAATTGAGAGATTTGGTAGCTGTAAAGTGCATTAGAAACCTGACATGGTATTGGTAAAATATTGAAAATCTCCCCTCGCATGTAAAATAATTCATGATGAGCTTCACTAATGGGGCACACTTGTCAAGTTGATGCCTGAAAGGGAAAACATGTTCAGCTTCATCTCTGCAATGAGATTTTAGGAACATTGGGTGGTTTTCAAGGTCTAATTCCATGCCCTTGAACCAGACTTCTCCTTCATTTGGAATCCATGTTGCTGAAGTAATGGCCTCTGCTGATAAGGTGAATTCAATGCCTACAATAATGGCCTTGTCTCTGCTAAAGTTTGTGCGAAAAGGGTATTCAATGGGGCATGACATCCTACCTCCATGATCTTCTCACAAAATCTCAGACAACCAGTGTTTTCAAATCATCGCTTGGCATATGGGGAGGCATTAAGTTCTTGCAATGTAGGTGGCTCAAATATAGAGTGGTGGCCTCCCTTGTGAACTTTCTTTTCACCCTCCATAGTAGTTGGGAACACAATCAAACCCTCCTGGATGAAATGAGTGGGTAGGGATGAGTGAATTTGGAAAAACAAGGGATATGGATAGGGTAGGTTTAGTGGCTGTGATGGGTTATAAGGAGGTTGGGGGAAATTCCCAAAAAAATTGAGGCAGTAGACTAATGTGTTAGTTTAAGGATACAAGTGGAATTACTTGAAATAGGTATAGGGAGATAGGTCAAAATAGGAAAACACAAAGAGTTTCCAGTTTTTCTGTGAAAGTGTAGCGGGGACTTAGGGTTTTGATGAAAACAAGGGTAAAGGGGAATATGAGCAATAGGAGGTGTTGGCGAAAAAGGGTGACTTCTGGGCAAGACCCAGGTTCAGGTTTGGGGCCAACAATATTCCGCTATAGTTTAGGACAATGCCGACATTTTCACCATGCTCAAAGAGAGAAAGGAGTCTCACCCGAGGCGTGTCGTGACCTTACTGAGATAAAGAGGTAGAACCATATTACCAAAGTGAGGTTACTAACAACTATCCAGACATTATAGTTATACAAAAAACATTCATTGCATATTAATCAGGAAGTTAACTACCAATTAGTAGTTATTAACAAGGACATAAAAAATATTGGAATCACTGAACATACATCTAAACATCTACTTGTCAAACAAATCATATAATCCACAACAAAACATTGCTATATTATATTATATTATCAACACAGTACATAACATACTCCGTAGAGTTCATCATGATCCAACACAATACATCTCAGGCTTCGCAAAGCTCCTAGGACACAAAACTTAATCTCTTTCCCAAAATAGTTCCCCCCCCCCCCCCCCCGAAGATTATCGAGCGAACTCTCTTTTACCTTTCTTATCTACCTCCGCTGACTAGCACTGTCAGTATTTACCCCTTCTTCCCTCCGCTATCCTCCTACGCTTCAATGTTTCTCGTCTTCTTTCACGGTTGGATCTGCCTCTGGGAGTCCCTCTATTTGTTCACTGTCCCTTGTTCCTGCCATATGTGCTGTTGCCTATGTATGCTCCGCCACCTATCTGTTTATTCTCTACAACCCGCAACGGTTCCTTTCCTTTCATAATGGATCTCTGGCACCTATTCTTCCCGTCACTTAGCCTTCTGCAACTGAAAATTGTCTTACTCAAAACAAAGGCCCCAACAGGCCCCAACCACAAGCTTTTGACTCATCCCGAGTCAATTTTCTCCCGCTGTTGCGGTCCCCAGTTGTCCGTCGACTGCTGTCTTGGGCTAATCCTCTTTGGTTGTCTACTTCTCTAGCTCCATCTGTTCTAACTCCCCATCCTCTAACAAAGGCCCCAACTCCAGAACCCTTTTCATGGCTTCTGTTCTGAGCTCCATGAAATCACTGATTTCTTCTTGCTGTGTTTTCATCATGGAGTCTGTTTCACTTACCACCTTGTCGGCATGTGTGGCGTCAATCAACTGGGGTAGGTGAGTAAAAGCTGCACTGAACTTGGGGTCTGCTTCAGAAACCAATTGTTGTATTGTCTCTGCCTTCTGTTTAACTAGCTTCCTGAGATCTCGGAGGAGCTGCTTTGTCCTCACTGAGTTTTCTTCAATTGTTTGTATCTGTAGCTGTAGTGCATCGGCCTTATCATATAGTTGGTTGCGGTTGGTTTAATCAGCTGTTCCTTTAATCTCAACAAATAGTTTCTGTAGTTGTTCTAAAATGGGTTGTGCCTTCATTGTTAGTGAATTCGAGCATTCAGGGATTTGTTCAAGCAGATTGTATGCTTTCGTAACAATGTTCCCTAGCATCTCCTTTAGCTTATGCATTTGCTCCTATCTTTGTGTTACCTTTTCTACGTACACTGTAGAGGGATCTTGTAGTGCAGGTTTGGCTAAGAGGGCCTACCTTAGCTCTTGGTTTGTATTTCCCAGATTCATACATGTTGTATTTATGTGAATGGAGCGTTCGACCACTGGGAAAGGCCACATATCGGCGGGTGTGGCTTCGACTACACTAGTGATGGTCGACCAAAGTTCCTGGAAGTTCTCAGTGACTTGGTCGAGCTGCTATTGAAGGCTGTCCATTTCTTGTTGTAATTGATTGCGCTCATCAGTGAGCGTTATGACCTATTGATGCTATTGCTCTTACCTCTGAAGAAGGTTGTTGTGAAGGGTCTCTGCTTGTCGAGCTGCTGCTTGTATGAAACTGAAAAGTTGTTCGGGTCCCAAACTCTGAAGATCTCAACTGCTTGTCATCTCAAGACTAGGTTTTCTCTCTCTGAGTGGTTTCTCGATGGAAATGGAGCGCTCAGATTGACCTTGTGGAGAGCTAGGTTGACTCGGCGGAATGGTTTGAGGTTTGGGAATATGAAAACTAGTGGACGGTAGGTGAGTGGGTAGGAATGGATGTAATGCTAGCATGGGTTACTGAAATGGATTGAGAGAAGTATCAGTGGGTGCATTTTCAGAAATGGGTAAATCGGTATGAATGAGTAAATTTAAAAAGGTTCCCGAATCTATCGTAGCTGAGTTAACCTTGGTTACTTGTGTCGTACCTGAGTTAACCTCTGCTTCAGTGTCGATAGCATTTACGTTGCCTGTGGGTATTGCATAAGAAATAGTGGTGGAAGTGGATGGAGTGTGGGCCGAATGATCTTTGGAAGTATGCGAGGTATGCGGTGATGAATTTTGAGTAGCTGGTGATGAGGAAGCTGGTACACTTTGTGAGGATGAAGGGTTGGATTTCAGTATGATGGTGGAGGTTTGAGTGCCTATTTCTAGTTATTCAATGATTGGGATTCCCATGGTTATTTTCTCCAAATGGTCCTCCTCTATGAGATCCACTACTTGATCAGACCTCAGAATTCTAGCTCTCTTCCCTTTAGGTGCTAGGATGGATGGTTCCTTGCTCTTGCTGAATGGGGTGATGGTTGGTTGTAGATGTGAATGGAAAGTGGTGGAAGGGAGAATGGTAAGGGCAGGGGTTGTCAATGATGGCGACCTGAAATTAAATGTTTGAAATTCAGAAAATGAAGGAAATGTAGCAGACTTTGCTTCGATATTTCCCATTGCCTTATTGAAAGCTTGTACCTGTGTATCCAGCTTCTGCATCAAAGGCTGGAGCTGCAATTGTGATATCCTGTGGGTTGTTTCTGCTGGCGTTTCTCCTAGTAGAGGGTGCAGAAGCAGCATCAAAAGAGTATTTGGGCTCCCCTTCTATGATTTCTCCTGCTACTCCCGGCCAAGATGAGACTTTTGTGTGGAAAGCTTCCTCTGTTAGTTGAAATTTCAATGGTTTATTATGAAAAGTGTCAGCCACAACATAATCAGGTCTAATCCATGTGTGGTTGTGTGAGACGTCGAATCATACTTTATGAGAATACTTGTCTAGCAGAGTGGATTCTCTGTTGTGTTTTTACAATGTCGAGAATCTGTCAGTACCATTCTGCGAACGCTTCCTCATTGATCTCTTTACTGCTAGGGTCCCCATAAAATCTCCATGGGGTGTACCTGAGAGCCATTGGTTGATCTTCACTTATCTCCGTGAGAGGCCGCTTCCCTGGTGGACTCTGCTTCCACATAGCCAAAGCCATGATCAAGTAGCCATATATAAATCCTGTAGCCCTCTTGAAATTGTCCTCGCAAGCTTTGAAGAGTTCTTGCAGTAAGAAGGCACACCAATTGAGTTGTGCCCCCTGTATATAGTGCTCCGCAACTGATATAGTGTCCAGAGTACACTCCCCCTTGGTGTAGTGCCTCATCATCTTCCCTGAAATGAAATAACATGTGAACCTAACACTGGGAACATTGATGATATCTATCTTTGCCCCCTTTCCTCCTCTTCTAGTCTCATATTTCCTATAATAGTTGAAGTCTCCTATTTTCTTCGCTCTTTTGGATATATTCTGAAAAGTAGTCGATACATCATTTCTTACTGTTTATAACCTGGTAAGTCTATGGATATCCTCTACATGAATTGGAATTTCTATTCTGAGCCAGAGTGACCCATTAGAATTATGCTGATGAGGAGCTTTGTGCATTGCATCGTCGCTCCTGTCGTACCTAACACCGGTAAACTTCTTAAGTGCAGGATTGTGGACCTCTAGATACCTTTGAAGTCTAAATGGACTCTTTCCGCTTCAATACCACCCTCCTTTACATAGTTATCATTATATACGTGCCTATTTAGAGCTGGACAAATTCAGTAAAATATGTGTCTATCAAGGTAGCGTTATCATACCTGCCTATCAGTGGCTCTAGTTTCTGAATTCTCCCATCGAGTTCTGGTTCAACGACTGAAAATACCATCTTAGTCATACCTCCTCTCCTATAATACACTAGTAGTGTTGCTGGTCTGCGTCTTTGAGCTCCTATTGCTATACTCTGGCTGACCGTTATAGCAGTTTTCTCTTCTTGCAATTCACAATTCTCTGGCGCTTTGATTTTTCCTTTCTCCATGTAGATTAAGTAGGAATGCTGGCACAAAGGATGTTGATGCAATAGCATAACTAATCAATTTTCCCTGGCTCCCTCTGTGGCTAAAATTTTGTGGTTACTTACTCGGATGAGGTGGACTCTGACTCTGTCGATGGTGGCTTCAAAAATTTGGCGGACGTGATGGCTAATAATTGTTGCCTGATGTGGAAACTTTATTACAGAATGGTATTACTAATTACGGAAAATATTTTCCAAATTTTGGCTGACACTACGGACTGATACCTACATGATGGCTCATTATGACTAAGGGATGGGTAGCATGCTTGGCCATACAGTCACTGCAACCCCCCGACCACAATTGGTTGCGGTATGGTCCCTATGCTGCAACAGGGTGGCGATTGACTGTTCGTGACATATAGCTTATTTTATTGAGACTCCTAACTTATCAACAGAAACTGGCCTATTTTATTAAGCTGATTGACCTACTAACCTATTGACTCATCTCGGTTGTGATAGAGTTATTGACTTCTAACCTACTGATTCCTCTTGGGTGCGAGAGTTATTGAAATTAAAATTTTCTTGTTCATTCATGGTAAGGTTTCAGGTGTGCGCCATTCACCCAACCTGGTAGTATTTCTCCATCTAGTTGCACGAGTTTCACCACTCCTGAGTCACAGATCTCTATGACATAGAATGGTCCCATCTAATGCATCTAGAGTTTTCTTGGAAATTTCTGGAACTTGCTGTTATAGAGCAGTACTTTGTCACCATTCTTGAATGCCTTTCGTTTGATGTGGCAGCCATGCCAGGATTTTTGTCTTTGTTTCTCCACTGATTGATGAAAATTTGCAAAAAATACTGCTTCTTCTAATTCTTGTATTTCATGAAGGTGTGTTGAGATGGATTTTGCCTCGGTGTAATATTCCTAAAATTTAGCTTTTAGCTAAATGGAATATTATAGATCATTTTGTCACTAGGTAGGTGAATAAGTGGGTAGGGAGGCCCATAAATCTCCTTAGCAGAAAAAAATCACTTCAAGTGTGAAAGGAGACCTTCTAAGCAGCCAAATAAAGCACCTTTGAGTGTGAACGGGGGTTGGATCATGTTGAATCAGTCAACTTTGACCAAGTCAAGAACGTTATTATGGAGGAGTGGACATTAAATGAGGAATAACACAGTTTTGGAGGGAGATTGATTTCATGGAGGAAATGACCTAATTGAGTGGGGCCAAGGGTAAGGAAGCTCATAATCTATATAAGGAAGAGGATGGCAGCCATATGGGGTTATATCTTGGATTATTATTTTGTATGTGGTCTGTTTAGACTTCTTACATTCTTCAGCTGTTTAGTTGATATTGTTGTGTTGTTTAGCACTGGGCGTTTCCGAGCGGGAATCCCACTTCTTTCCTTGAGAGGCCTCTTGGAAGAGCATTGCATTTCATTTCCACATTCAGGTTTTCAGGCCAAGCTACAACTTTCTTCATCAGCGCAGTTTCTGCAGGATATTGTGCTGTGTTGCAGGGTGCAACAACATAGAATTAGATCGGGGGTCTTCAAAGCTAGTTTTTCAGTGGAGGAAGGTTTCCATCCATTGGGAGGCCTGTAAAGAAGCTCCTTGGGTTTTATTGACACATTTGGCACCAGGCCAAGGATTCTCTTGAGGAAGGAATCCTCCACATATTGGAGCAGATGGAGGCTTTCTTATGGGAAGCTTTGTTGGGAGGATGGCACAAAAGTTGGAGGTGCCCATTGGGAGTATGATTCTCCATACTTCATATGTTGCATGTTTCAAGAGAAACAATGGGCAAACCATGATTGCCACACTACATCTCTTATCTTCATGTGGGAGGAGCCATTTGGAGAATTTGAGTTCTTGGGAGAGGCACTTCATGGATGTTTTGATTGGTGGGGTAACTTGGGTCATTCTTGGAGGCCATAATATTTCAGCCCAAGAACAGCAGCAGCCCCATACATTTCATAAATGGAGAGAGAAATAACATAGATGGAAAAATATAATCTCTCCATACAGCCCCAATACATTGCATGAACCGGGGATTGAGGATTTATTTGATGAGCTACCTAGGATGGCTCATTTCATTTGGATGATAGCATGGATATGGGAGTCTCTAATTGGGAATGAGATCCCCGATGCTTGTCATCACTCCTACCTTGAGGAGGCCATTGGAAAGAAAGAATGTTTCCACTTACACCTTCCAATTTCTCATGATGTGAGCCATTTGGTTCTGCATACTTGGGAGGAATCATTGGGGGTCAGATTTATTACAGATTATTTTGAGCAATGGTGGGGACTATTGATGAGGAGGCCACAAGAGGAGGAGGGGAGGAATTTTGCTCCACCTTTACAGTTTCTTGAGGACAAGAAAATTTTTGGAGGGGAGGACTGTAATATTCCTAAAATTTAACTTTTAGTTAAATGGAATATTATAGATCATTTTGTCACTAGGTAGGTGAATAAGTGGGTAGGGAGGCCCATAAATCTCCTTAGCAGCAATAAAAGCACTTCAAGTGTGAAAGGAGACATTATAAGCAGCCAAATAAAGCACCTTTGAGTGTGAGCATGGATTGGATCACGTTGAACCAGTCAACTTTGACCAATTCAACAACGTTGTTATGGAGGAGTGGACATTAAATGAGGAATAACACAATTTTGGAGGGAGATTGATTTCATGGAGGAAATGACCTAATTGAGTGGGGCCAAGGGTAAGGAAGCTCATAATCTATATAAGGAAGAGGATGGTAGCCATATGGGGTTATGTTTTCGATTATTATTTTGTATGTGGTATGTTTAGACTTCTTGCATTCTTTAGCTGTTTAGTTGAGATTGTTGTGCTGTTTAGCACCGGGTGTTCCCGAGCGGGAATCCCACCTCTTTCCTTGAGAGGCCTCTTGGAAGAGCATTGCATTTCATTTCCACATTCAGGTTTTCAGGCCAAGCTACAAATTTCTTCATCAGCGTAGTTTCTGTAGGATATTGTGTTGTGTTGCAAGGTGCAGCAGTGGAGAATTAGATCGGGTGTCTTCAGAGCTATTTTTTCAGTGGAGGAAGCTTTCCATCCATTGGGAGGCCTGTAAAGAAAACCCTTGGGATTTATTGGCACATTTGGCACCAGGCCAAGGAGCATTTATCCCCTACAGTGTAGTTTTAGTACAGATCTGCGCTATTTTAGGGAAGAGTTGTAGGGGTAATTGCAGTGGTTGTTTTGAGAGGTGATTTCTTCAGTGGAGGAGCCATTCTTTCATTCGAAGGGTATATTGGAGTAGATATGTATTTCTCTACATCTGCTTTAGCCATATCGTCTCATTTCAGTTGTTGCAGCATATCTTCAACCCTAGGGCTGTAGCTTACATTGGCACATTGTGTGCATTTTCCCGGAAACCCTCTTGGGTTGTCTTGGAAAGCTGATCTAGTGCCCAGATCTGTATGTTTAGATTCTTTTGAGGCCTATATCAATATTTTTATATCATTGTATCATCTCCAGCTATAGATATGCATAATATGAATGCGCTTTAGCAGCTCTTCGGCATTTTGTGTTGCAACATCATCTCACTTTTGAGAGTGTCTATGTATTGGAGGCTTGTGTGATCACATTATATGGTTTGCGCCTCATTTTTTTATATTTATTTGCTGCAAATATGATCAATAATATGGTTCTATATTGGTCTCATGATTTAATGTGTTAAATACTTGCTGCTGCTTTCATTTTATGAGCTATATTGCTGCATTCCCCATTTGGGAATATTACATTCGGTCATTTGCGTTGTTGTAGCAATTAATAGATTGGGGACAATAAACTCAGCTGGCACCACTGCTTCTCTCCTGTACACAAGCTGAAATGATGTCTAGTTGTGTAATCATTTTACAGTAGTCCTGTAAGCCCATAACGTGGCTGATATTATTTCGTCCCTGTCATCCCAATTTTCATTGCAGATCTTAGTTAAGCCCTTTTCTAAGATTTTGTTGAAAGCTTCAACAGTTCTGTTTGCCTGTGGGTGATACAGACTGCTCATATGATGTTGTATCATGAATTTTTCCAGTAGTGATTTGATTGTGGCATTAATAAAGTGGGTGCCTTGATCTCTTGTCAGACTCCTTGGACAACCAAATCTGGTAATAATGTTTTCAAAGATAAATCTCGCTGTATCTGTTGTACAATCCTTCACTGGTGCCGCCTCTGCCCACCTAGTCAGGTATTTAGTTGCGGTGATTATGTATCTTACTTGTGAATGGTGTGAAACTAGTCTAATGGGTCCTACAAATTCAACAACCCATTTTTCAAATACCTGCATTGCTCTTACAGGTTTTAGGGGTAGTTCGTCGTGGTGTGAAGGTTTCCCTGTTCTTTGACACAAGTCACATTTCTTCACATACTATTTGATTTCCGTGTGCATTGTAGGCCACTATAGCCCCGCCTGCAATATTTTCTTGCGGTAGGATTTGCTCCTACGTGTCCTCCCGCAACTCCATTGTGACATTCCCATAAGATATCTGCTCTTTCATGGTCTAATACACATCGTCATAGTATTTGATCCAAACCCATTTTGTATAATTGACCTGCTAATACACATCTTTTGGGCACTTTCCTGTAGCCGGATATGTGGCTATTTTCTCTAGATAATCGGGGATGGTTCTATCCGGAAGAGGTCTACATCTGGTAGCTAGTCATCAAGTGGTCCTCCATTTTCCCCATTCTCCAATCTTGATAGATGATTGGGTTCGACATTTAGTCTCCCTGGCTTTATTATGACTTCAAAAGTAAACTCCTGAAACAGTAGAAGCCACCTGCAAATTCTACCCTCTAGAATAGTTTTATTTACTAAATACTTTAATGCAGAGTGATCTGTAAAAAAATTAAAAGTAACTCCAAGTAAATACTGGCGGAATTTATGCATAGAGTAGACCATTGCCATAGCTTCTCTTTCAGTTGTTGTGTAATTCTTTTTCGTTGTCGACAACTTCCTACTTGAAAAATATACCAGGTGTTCTATGTTGGTTTCTCTTGGTTGCACTAGCACGACCCAGAGCAATGCTTGAAGCATCAATATGCACATGGAACTGTTTATCCCAGTTAGTTTGAGATAGAATCAGTGCACTTGCTAATTTCTCCTTTAACGTGTCCAACGTCTTATTGTATTCCTCATTCCATATAAACAATTATGTCTTCTGCAACAAATTTTTGAGCGGTGTTGTGATCCGAGCATAGTTGCGGATAAACCTTCTCTAATCCTCTGTGTGTCCCAGTAATGATCTCAATTGTTTAACATTATCTGGGGCATCCATGTTTACAATTACCGCCACCTTGGCGGGGTCCACACATACTCCTTATTTATAGACCACATTGCCCAGTAATGTTCCAAATGGTATTGTAAATATGCACTTCTTCAAGTTTAGTGAGATTTGAATCTCTCTACAATGGTCAAACATTATCCGAAGGAGGCTTGCTGGTTCTTCAACAAAATGTATACTATCCAGTCATCCATGTACACTTCTAGAAACCTGTGGATATAATATCTGAAAGATGCTATCACTATTCTTGAAAATACCACCGGTGCCTTATTTAACCCAAAGGGCATTACGTGATAAGCATATGATCCCCATTTAGTAGTGAACGTGGTTTTTCTTTTATCCTCCTCTGCTATTCGGACTTGATGATAGCTAGAGAACCCATCTGTGAATGAATATGCTTCATTTCTTTCCACATTATCTAGAACTTCGTCACTGAACGGTGTTGGGAAAGGATCATGGAATAATGCATTATTTAGACTTCTGTAGTCTACACATACCCTGATTTCTGATTTCTCCTTTTTGTTCCGTATCACTATTGGACTAACCCATTCTGCATCCTCAATTGGGAAAATCAATCATGCGTTCAACATCTTTTCTATTTATGCTTTGACTTTCTCTTTCACCCTTGGGTTTAAGTGGTAGGTGTTGAGCCTCAAAATTGTGCTTTCTTTCATCTTACTTTACCTCATTTTCCTTTGTCCATTGCTATCCTAGACCCAATTGATCAATGAATTACAAAATTATTGTGAATGATTAACATGACTTCCACTTGCTAAAGCTAAGATTTTTGCCATTGTATCGCATTTTTTGACCTGAATTGAATGTGTTAACGCATATTAAGCTAACTGCAATTTAGCAATTTAGTTCACGTTGTATGTTCTGTGTGCCTCTTTAAGAAACCGTATATGGGCATATTCCATGTATTACAGCACATTTGTCGTTGCTCACCATGAAGGAAGAAACGAATTTTGGACGTGGTTTTGGTACATGGGAACACATTTAAGAAGGCAGACTTCTAATAGGACTGTCTTAGTCCAGATGTCCTTTTTCTCTTTACGTTGCCATCTTCAAGAGTCCTAATGTGATTTTGATAAGGAAATACAAGGATCCCTGTATTGTTGCAAGTTTTGTTAGGTGCATTTGTTATATAAACACTTGGGAAACTTCTAGAGCTAGGCTAGATTTTTGTTCTAGATTTTGCTTAGATTCTGTACACATTTCCATACATTCCAGTAGTGCTCTGCTTTGGTTATTTCACCTTTTGAATAAAGGCATAATGCTGCTTTGAAAGCGTTGATTTGATTTGGAGTTAGATTCCGTCTGGTGGTAGAGGGCCCCTGCCTCCTGCACGGTTTTACTTGCGTAATTTAGATAAGTATCTTAGTTGCCTTTACGTTTTGAAGTTTGAATTCGTAGTTGTTTTCATTAGCCACTATAGTTATACTCGTTCTAAAAACTCTTCCAAAAGAAGAAGCTCTTCCAAAAGATCATGATAATGAATGGGAAATGGCTATAGTGTTGTAGGATTTAATTGCAATCTCTTTTGTTCACCATCACAGTTATACTTATGCTAAGTACTCTTCCAAAAGAAGAAACTCTTCCAAAAAATCCTTATAATGTCGTAAGCATGATTGTGATCTTGAACGTTTCAGTTGTGTGTTTGCACTAAGTACCATAGTTGTTCTTTCTCTTAAAACGCTTTTCCAAAATATCATAATGATGGGTAGGAGATAGCTATGATATCTTAGTTTTTCATTGCTTTCAGTCTTTATGTTTGCATTTGCACTGAATTGTACAGTTAGGATTGTTCTAAGAAACTCTTCCAAAATACTAATCATGATGGACAAATAGACTGTATAATTCCATAGAATAATGCATGATAGCCTAGTTAGGATACTCCGGAGTTTAATTGCACTTAACTCATGCTCAGTTATTTTATTTTAAGTTTGATAATGACTTGTAGTTCAGCACTGTTTTAGGCTAGTGACATTTTAAGTTCAGTTTTAGCTTAACTCATTGCATTTGCACTCCATATTCAGTTGTCATTCACTGCATATTAGATTACTTCAGTTGTTAAGATTAACAAAACAACCTTCATTATTTACAAACCTCTTCTTGTTCTAAAATCTACAATTGATTCATAACCATATGAACAGAAGACAATATCATTTTAAGGCCTGAAGTACTTCTGCAACTTCCTTATCATCTCACAAACAAACATTTCCTCAAAAGACTATTTTAAAAATCTATAACCTTTGAGTGAAGTGTAGTGTTATCAAACTAAGTTGTAGAATAGAGTTAGGAACTAGCTTTAGAGTAGAAGATCTTATGATGGTATAAATGTTTTATTCCAAATATGCTTCAACAAATCTCTAATCAAGGATAAAATGTTGCATCATTATAAGTTAGTTGTTTAAACTGTTTAGTTAGGAAGATTTGCATACTTAGTTGACCATGTCTCAAGCTCTCTCTCAAATGCCTTTGATGAAAGAATTTGACAAGTTTAGTTTATGTTTTGAATCATTTGCTTAAAAGTCATTATCAAGCTTTGCTTTTGCTTAGTCATAGTTTAGATTTGATTCTGTTTTTAGTATTGCATTTGCATTTACCATTTGACATCAACCAATTAGGTTTCACTCTGTTTTTAATCATTAGCTTCCTTCCATTAGCTTTCTAGGCATCTTTCTTGTGAACATAAAACCACCAAATGACCAAAAACATCATAAATCATTACAAAATACCAAAAACATCACAAAACACTACACACAACGCATTAAGAAACAAACACCTAGGTACATACAGTACACTTCACTTCAGCAGTTTACCAACCCTGGTTGACAATTAAATGAGCTCAATTTAGGAGACTAGATTGAGACCAAACAGTAGGTTTCATGCTTTACTGGTCTGGCATTAGGTTTTAGCATTATCCGCATATCCCCTAAATCTCCCTTGATGCCTTTTAGTTCTGCTACGGAAGACGTGAATATATCTTCATATTCATTTAGAAAATCAAAGATTTCCTTTGTATCCTCTTCGTCCCAATAGTCCCCTATAGATGTTATCTTAGGTTTTTCTTGACTTCCAATATTATGTTTCTTTGTCCTTAGGGGTAGCAAGTGCAGTCCTTCTGTGGTAGGTTCCTCCTGTATTTTGTGTTCTCCTTCCTTTTCTTCAAATGACAAGTGTCTGAGATTTTCTAAATAATCATCATATATTCCCTAGTCTACTTTCTTGCATGTTACCGCTTCTTGATAACTAGACTCAGGTATCTGGCTTGACACAAGCGTTTCCTCAACTTCGGCATATTCTGAACATAATATAATTCCTTTGATCGCCTGCAAGGTCTCTATAATCTGTCCATTATATCCTTTGAAAGAGAAAATTCGCATAAATCTTTCCGCTACAGCCTCACAACTACCTATTTGTCTCTTCTTTTCCTCTGTCAGGTACCAAGATTGCAAGATGGTATCTAATGAACGTATAAAGTTATGCACCCACAAGGATTTTAGGTATCTCTCTATTTCCCACTTGTATTCACAAATTTTGATATGTACTTGTGGTTCCAAAACTCCTCTATGCTTCTCTTATAGTTGTAGTCCTGAAGATGCTTGGAATATCGTTTTCAGTGCCTTTGCTACCTCTTCCCATCTATGAAGAGAGTTGCAGTGATTTTCCCACTACCTTGCTGAAGTAGATTGCAATGCTACATCCATGAGAGGAAATTTATGATCCTCTAGCATGTTATCTTCAATTTTGTTAATAAAAGTATTCACATCTTGCATGTTAGTAAGGGTGGTGTAATCCCTTACCTCTGTGCCGATCAACTTAACTCTGCGAACAACAACACATCTTCTGGTATTGACCTCGTATCCGCCTTGCTGCCAGTCATCCCATGCAACTTACGATCCTACGTCAAAACTTTGAACACTTCACCAACTTATTGTTCCTCCTACTATAGGGTTGATGTAATCTTCTCTTTTGCATGCTGTCATCTGATAAAGTTGGTCGAGAAGTTCTGTGTCTTCCCTGGTCTCGACAGTTTCTGTATACTAAGGTCCCTGATATGGATCCAATGGTTGGAGCACTCTGACTTCACCGTCTTCGAATATCATAAGCTCCTTCTTCAAATCGATAGCTGCATAATTTTCAAATGCCCAGTCTATCCCCAATAGAGATAGATATGGATCCTTGTCTCCCATAATGTCGATTACTTCAAAATTTGTGTAAGTTTTTACTCTCGCGACATCTACTTCAACCTCTTCTAGCCTTCCCACTGGTACAATGTAATATTGGTTCACCATTCTTAGTTGTATAGGGGAATATGCCACCTTTGGCTTTCCTAATGCTTCCCATGTATTTCTTGGTAGAATGTTCACATTTGATCCTAGATCCAACATTGTGTCTCTTATTTGAAATCCTGCAACTTGAGCATTTATGTGAAATTCCTTTCCATTCTTATTTTGTTTATTTTTACTCTCCTTACATACTTTTCTGGAAGGTTAGCGTTAATTGGGTCCTCGTGCTTTATTCCTCCTTTACTACTGCTTTTAGATTTTGCTTTAACTGTTCTAGCATTTGTCCGTCATTTAAAATATTCAAGAACAATTAGAACCATCCTTCTATCAGCGTTCCTGTTGTAGCATTTTTTCCCCCTTCCTTGGCTGGTTTCATTAGTTCCATATCCCTACGGTTCTCCAGCTTCGAGAATGTTTCTAGTGCTTCTTTAAAGTACCGTATCTATTGCTCTATATTAAAGAACTTCTTTGGGGATGCTACTTTGATTAGTTTTACTGGCTCCATCTCTCTTGCATCCTCCTCAGTTCCCCCCCCCTCAGGTTATTATGGCCACACTCGGCAGAGGCTGTGTCTCAACTACTCTTGGCTTTGCATTGACCAAATTGGCTCCTCATTGCCTAGTCCTCCCTTCCCACCTTTTAATTAGTTTTGGACAGTCCTATGTGGCATGTGCATTCACTCTACACTGGGAACAACATGGACGTCTCGATAGAAGACACTCTCTTGCTACATGGCCTTCTTGATCACAATTATAACATCTCAAAGGTCCTCTTCCTCCTGTCCTGCCCCCTCGCATTCCTGATCCTCCTCGTCCTCTCAGAGTTTCATTTACTCTATAGGTTGATCTATCCAGTTGGTCTGCTAATGCATCTAGGGCTCTGCACTGCTTTGTATGATGAGTTGTTGAAGCACATAATTCACAATAAACGTTACTTGGGACATTTGAATATTTTTGTAAGATTGGGCATAAACGTGGAAGATGACCAATTCCCTTGCATATTTCACAGTATTCTATTGCTGTTGGAGTTTGCTGGTTAGGAAAACGTGAGAAATGGGGTTGTGCCCAGTATAGTCCTTGAGTATTTACTTGTGCAAATCCTCCTATTGGTGGCATTCCTTGTGCTCCTGCCACTAAATTCCTGACATTGGTTCCCCACAATCTCGGGCACTTTGTAACCAAATGTCCTTCCAATAGACAATGCGTATGCTACACATTGGGTCACGCTGGTCATGTTGGCTGAATATCCTTGAGATTTTCTGTCAAACTTCCTATTTGATGTTGTAATCCCAATATGGAAGGATCATGGGTGGCTACTCACCCCCTAAAATCCTATGGTAGCTAGCCATTGCTTCTATACTCGTTGCTTGATCTAGTGCATCTTGGAGGGTATCAATATTTTGCTGGGTCAATGATGTTCTTGTCAGGGGTAAAAGTGCTTTAATGAACTTGTCCCGTTGGTGATTTGGATCAATGGGGTAACTCAGTTTCTTGATTGCATCTTTGAACCTTCTCATTAAATCCTAGGTTGTTTCTCCTCTCTGTTTGATCTCCCATAATTCGGCCAGTCCTTGTTGGTTAGTTTGAGGGAGCTTGAACTCTTGTAAAAAATCTCTTTTAACATCATCTATAGCCGGGTTCTGGTGTACTTCCGACCATTTGATAAACCATCGTAATACTCTTTCCCTGAGCGTGGTTTGGAATTCAATTAATTTAACTGCATTTGGTGTCTGGCGAGCTCTCCAAATTGCTTCGCACAGATACCAATGTTGCTCTACAACATCATTACCCTTTCCAGAAAAATCTGATATCGAGTAAATGATCCTGCCATTTCTACTTGTGTGGGTGGAACTAATATAAATCCTTTACTTCCTGGCTGAGAAATTCTGCTACTAGTACTACTGCTAGCGGCTATCTGTATTGTAGACTGAACACTATACAACTTACTTGACTTTTGAAACTTTATCAAAAACTTATTAGGCAGATGATAAAGTACCAGGGGAAGGTTAGGATAGGTGCTACTTGAAACTTGGGGAATAGGATTACCTTGTGTTATGGTCATCGGCCTCTCTCGGAACAGTTGTTCCATCGCAAAATGTAGCTCAACATCAGACTCATCCTCAGGGCACGTGTCCTCCTCTTCATTGGACCTTTCTCCCTTCTCTCTTCGGGATGGGCTCCTGTGAACCTGTGTAACTTCCTTGGTGGACCCGTCCATTAGTTTGGGTCATACTTCATCTTCTCTCCTCCCTGTCATCTGTGGCACCTCTTCTCTTTATTGTATGCTCCTCCTCTGCTTCTCAAACTTCTGTATTGCCCTTTCCTGCCACTTCTTAGCAATTTTTACCCTCTGATGTGCTCTTAACTCTCTCAACATACTAGAGGTCCTGACGTCGATATCCCTATTCCCCTTTTCCCCTTGTTCATAAAATCTTTCCTTCAGGTCCTTCCCCCAGTACAGGAGGTTTGAGATTCCATCATGGGACTTTGGAAAGGAATTAGTCCCTCGTCCACCATTAAAGCTTTAATCCACAACGAGATTTCTTTCAACAACTTACCCTACAACCCAGAATTAAATATATCTTCTTCTTTTGTAAAATATTGATAACATTCAACTGCAAATTCTATGATATATCCCTCCAAGGTAGTCTGCACCCAAAATAATACTTCTCGGGTTAACTCAATATCTAGTCTGTGCAATGCCATTAGGTTTGTATGCATCCAACTGCGACGGGATCGACACAATCCTACAGAAAGTGCTTTAATCTAGAGTATTCGCAACCAGTTATGGATCTCTTCAGGAAATTTTCCCTAGAAAATTTCGTACAAATCACCCACCAAATTGGAAAACAAAACTTGATCCTTGGTAGTCCTTTCCTTCTGATTTCGGAGCTCCACCTTTTGCGATATGAAGTGATCTACATGATTATCCCACCAGTTACGCAATTCCCTTTCGTATATCTTCGATACCATGATCTAGCTCTCTAGTAATTTTTCAGGTCCTGACAAAAGAACCATTTTTTGGCGAAAAAGGGTGACTTTTGGGCAAGACCCAGGTTCAGGCCCGGGGCCAACAAGATTCCCTTGTATTCTAGGACAACGCCAAAATTTTCACCCTGCTCAAAGAGAGCAAGGAGTCTCACCCGAGGCATGTCGTGACCTTACTAAGATAAAGAGATATAACCATATTATCGAAGAGAGGTTACTAACTGCTATCCATACAATATATTTATACATAACACATTCATCGCATATTAATCAAGAAGTAAACTACCAATTAGCAGTTATCAACAAGGACATCAAAAATTTTGGAATCACTAAACATACATCTAAGTAGCTATCTATCAAGCACATCTCATAATCCACAACACAACATTGCTCTATTATATTATATCTTCAACACAATACATAACATACTCCGCAGAGTTCATCATGATACAACACAATACATCTCAGGCTCCGTAGAGTTCCTAGGACACAAAACTCAATCTCTTTCCCAGAATAGTTCCCCCACCCAAAAGATATTCGAGCGAACTCTATTTTCCCTTGCTTATCTACCTCCGCCAACTGGCACCATCAATCTTCGCCCCTTATTCGCTTGGCTGTCATCCTGCTCTTTGTTGTTTCCCGTCTTCTTCCGTGGTTGGCTCTGCCTCTGGGAGTCCCTATTTTTGTTCACTGTCCCTTGTTCCTGCCATCTGTGTTGCTGCCTGTCTATGCTTGGCCACTTGCCTGTCTATTCTCCGCAACCCGCAAAGGTTCCTTTCCTTTCATAATGGCTCTTCGCCACCTGTTCTTCTCCGCACTTGGCCTTCCACAACTAAAAATTGTCTTACTCAAAACAAAGGCTGCAACAATAGGGTTTATAAAGGATAAATGAAGGTTTGAGATGGTGGGAAAAGGATCTTCAATGACCTAAACCAATTAAAAAAGGAGAAATCCTAGAATGGAGGAGAGCAAAACCCTAATGATGAAAAACACTCATACAATCATGAATTGACTTGAAGGAGGCTTTGGCATGTCAACTTATTGGTTTTAGAGGCCACAAGAGTTTTGCTAAGTTGTTTTGAAGCTTTAGAGGCTGATTTGGATGCCAAAATCCAAAAAGGTAGCACTCTTTTGCAAAAACGTAGCGCTGCCTAGAAACATAGTGCTAATGCTCAGAAGCATAGCACCAACCCAGAAACATCGCACAACTGCTTCAAAAGTGTCGCAGAGCCTCCAGAAATGTAGCAGATTAGATTTCTTTGCAATTTTTTCCTGTTTTCTTCCACCTTTGGCAATGGTAATGTATTCTGAAGGTAAGTGGTGCACTTTATTGAGAAAGAGGAGGTAAAATGAGTGAAATAAACCAGTTTTGTTCCTTTTTTTAATATCAATAAAAACGCCCTTTTTTTTCATTTAGTGAAAACATGATTTTTTGAAGAACATTTTGCTTTTTTTTAAATATTTAGACAATGAAACAAGCTTATGAAAGAAGACAATTTGTCTTTTTTTTATTCACCTACCTAAGCTAACACCCTTTTAAGATGACTTTGTATGATGGAAGTGAATGACTCTTATTTTTTTCCCTTTTTATGATAGATTTTGGACCTTTATGATGGAGAAATAAAGGACACCTAGACACTGATCTAGGTGAAAACATGGCGACTTAACCTAAGATTCTAAAGGAAAAGAAGAAATGACTCATGAAATGACAATAAACATGAACAAAATGAAGGGAATAGCTTTTAGAACCTTTTAGACATATCCAACGATCAAAATTTTATTTGAAAACTGATTTGGAAATGTAAAATTTTGACCTATGACCCCTACTAGACAAATTTGAAAGAGTACATATTGATCACTTAATATTGGACACTAACACCACCGATAAATAACAATTCTCTACACAGATCCGATTGCCTTTATTAATCAACTTATTTATCACAATATTTTCTATTGCTATTTTGTTTATATGAAATCATGTCACTAACCCATGTAATTATAACAAGTAATTATAAATTATTATGTTTATTTATCAAAATGATGACGAGTTTATGTCAAGGATATTTAACCTTAGTATTTTGTTTAATTTCTGTAGAATCCTTTAACAAAATTTACCAATAAATTAATTTAGATGAAATTCAAATTATTATTAAAAATATGTTCATAATGAGGTAGTAGGAGTGAGAGGGGTTATTCTCAACTTCTATTTAAAAATTAAAATTGAAATTTGAATGTAGTTGGGGTTAAGAAACTCGAAAAATAATGGGACAGAGACACATCAATTATGGAAGGACCCCCTTCTGGTAAAAAAAAACAAACATCATAGTTTTGGTGGTATTGGTAGATTCTTAATTGGTTATCCATGACCTTGTTCATGACCTTGCTCATGGATCTTTGCTTAGATATTGCAGGTAGCTAAGAATTATTGATATAATCGGGGAGCTTTCTCTACTATTAGCTTCTTTCATATGTTGAGAATGAACAATTATGTTGCAAAAAATCTCATGATAAAGGTGTAACTTGGATGTAGAAGTCCTCATGAGAAATGGTATTCATTCTCTCCCAAGTATTCCTTACCAATCAATTTGCTATGCACTGTAAATTTTCTGTATATCTATAGGCCTTTCCCAGAAACCACTGTCATTTACCATAGTAAAACAACTAATAAATATTGAAAATAACATTAATAGATATTAAGAATAAAGATCATGTGAGATTACAAGTATAATTGGCCTCAAAGGATTTTCATTGTGCTAACTTGCAATATACACCTATTAGGGTACATATTTTGATTTAATACCATATTTTAATCACAATAAATATATATGATTTCAAATAAGTTTCAGTATAAATTATAAAATTTAAAATAGTCTTTCACTAAATCATATATATATACACAATTTAAATATGATAGCCAAATAATCTATATTTTTTTTCCAAATTATAATTTAAAAATAAAAAATAAAATAATAAAAATTAAAAAATCACACAAATTTAGATCACATTTAATATATAAAAATTCAATAACCCCGAAATAATATTTCCCATATAAATGGTTAATAGCCATGAAATAATCACAAGAACCATATATATATAGCCAATATCATTTTTTCATTATCAATATATATGTAACAAAGTATTTAGACCTTGTGTCCACATTTGATATTTTTTCAATTTCTAATAATGGATCAAGCCATTTGTTTCTTGAAATAATTTATGAATATTGAAAAAAGTGTTTAATCATTGTTTAAAAGAATAATAATCAACTTATGAATATTGAAAGAAAGAAGGAATTCAATGTATTTGATCATTGTTTAAAAAAATATTTTTTTTCTTTTTTGGTCCATGATAATATTATATATTTTCTATTCATAGAAATCAAAATACACAAAGTATTGTTCAATTATATTTAAAATTGTTAATAGCTATAACTTTCTACTTAACCAAAACATAAATAATCAAGCGTAAAAATATATATAAGGTTCCAACTAATATAAAAACATCATTTCATAAAATGTTAACATTCATGCCAAGGGGAATGAGCCACTTTTTCTGTAATCACTAAATTGTTCCAACTTTGTCACACCAAACAATATACTCCTTTCTTTTTCCATCAAAATTACCTCTCTTTTTGAAATTTACAAGGAAAATACTTCTTTCTTTACCAAGAAATTTGTTTTGAATGTAGGCCATAATATTTGCTTCTGCTTACAAAGTATTGATATGGTATGTTTTACTTGTGGGACATTCACCTTTCTATCTCCATATTTATTATGTTCCTCCTTTCCATGCCTCCTTTTTTTTATTGAGTGAAAGGAGTGGTATATTTATTATTTGCAACATGTGGTGCAATTGCTAGTGATAACCATGTAGGATCAATCGATATCAAAATTATGGATGACATCCATTGAGTTGTAAAGGCCTTTTCGTTATAGTGTTTCCTTTGCAACATATGGTGTAATTTCTAGTGATAACCATGTAGGATCAATCGAAAACTCAAGACTATGGATGACATCCATTGAGTTGTACAGGTGTAAGGGCATTGACGATAATGATATTGCTTTGTGGTGAGTGGTTTGAGCTTACAAATAGAAATTTAGTAAAGAGGCATTGTAATCATTGAGGATGAAATATTGTTATTAATCTTGATGATGGATTTGTATAATTAGTTTGTTTATTTTGTTTTTATGATTATGGTATATTTATAATTCTATTCAATGAAACCAATTTTTACAATATAACCAACAATAAAATCATTGTTAACAACAAACTCCACCAATCATACAACACATATTCGATTTTTTAAAAACTCATTGTTGAGAGCAAATTAAGTCTTACTGAACTTAAATTAACTATACCGCGACATTGTTAATTGCTCATTATATATAACAACTTATGCATATTCTTTTTATTTGTTTGTCAAATTTTGTGGGTTATTTCACCAAGGGTTCACATTATTCGAAAACATAAAAGTACCACCGATAAATGTCAATTATATGCATAGAACCGATTGCCTTTATTGATCAACTTATTTATCACATTATTTTCTATTTCTCTTTCGTTTATATGAAATCATGGCACTAACCCATCTAATTATATCTAGTAATTATAATATATTATGTTTAATTATCAAAATGATGACGAGTTTATGTTAAGGATATTTAACCTTGGTATTGTGTTTAATTTAGAGAGATTTCATGAGGTGATGGTCATCTACTAATAAATCATTGTCGAGAATTGAATAATATGTTATTGAATTAAATAAGAATTAGAATAAACCTAGTCTAAGTATAGGATTCAACTCCATGCACTTTCACGCTAATAGAAAAAAACTGATATGTTGGTTCAAAAGAACCTCTCTCTCATGTTGGAAATCAATCACTCTTTGGGAAGGCATATCATCCACCCACTTTCTTGATGGGCATAACCTAGTGTGAAAGGATTCTATTTCAAATCAAGATTGTATGGTGAAAACAACATAGCCTAACTTAATGTGTATATGCTCATAAGTCAATAATACGGTGGCTGCAACCAAGCTCCAACCAATGTCTCTTCTGGTTTCACCAATGGGGTAGCACTTATTTTCTTCTCCTTCCTCTCAGCTTCAGACTAGATTATTCATAGCCCCACACATAGATATTGAAATGTTTTATGTCAACCATTGGGAATAACCTTATGTTGTAACATTTTCCAATCACTTCATCAACCTTTTAGGATTTGGATCCTTTGTTGGCCCGAGGCTTCGAGGCTCGCAAGGTGTTGAGAAAGATTAAATCGACATGCTCGTAAGTAATGCACATCACATATTTCAATTTTGTCTTTGAACTGAGAATAATGATTTGAGGGGAAGAAAAAAAGGAGTTTATAGTTGCATTGTTTAATAAGGGGGACAAGGAAGGTATACATTAGGATTGGCTCTCGATTCGACGAGCATTATCCCACATCTATCAAGGTGCATCCCTCTACTCATCCCAAGGCACCATTAGCAAGCCTCAAGTGCACCATACTTGGCCCACAAATACAACCACAACATATAGTCCAACCATCAAAATAGTGCCCATCTAGGACGCCAGCCAAGAGACATAGTAAAAGAGGATCCCATCCACAACAAGAAATGAAAAAAAAAAACAGGAATTTCTTGCTATACCCTCTTGGAGATAGGTGGAACTTATTCTACCAGAAGAGTAGCTTACACTACAACTTCTAAAGACACCAAACATCTAAGTGTTCTACCTCTAATTTTACATGGCCTGCTTGTTCTAAAGACCATTGTTCTCTTTCTGCCATTTGCTCATAATTTAAAAGTTCCCACTCCCCCAATGGCATTTCATAGAAATCATTTAACAAAATTTACCAACTAATTTAGATGAAATTCAAATTATTATTAAAAATATATTCATAATGAGGTAGTAGGAGTGAGAGGGGTTATTGTCAACTTTGATTGAAAATTGAAATTGAATATAGTTGGGTTAAGCAATTGGACAAATAATGGGGCAAAGACATATGAATTATAGAAGGGACCCCTTCTGGTAAAAAAAACCAAACATCATAGTTTTGGTGGTATTGGTAGATTCTTAGTTGGTTATCCATGACCTTGTTCATGACCTTGTATATGGATATTTTCCTAGAGATTGCAAGTAGCTAAGAATAATTGATATAATCAGGGAGCTTTCTCTATTATTAGCTTCTTTCATATGTTGATAATGAACAATTATGCTGCAAAAAATATCATGATAAAGGTGTAAACTTAGATGCAGAAGTCCTAATCAGAAATGGTATTCATTCTCTCCCAACTATTCCTTACCAATCAATTTGCTATGCAATGTAAATTTTGTCTATATCTATAGGACTTTCTGAGAAACCACGATCATTTACCATAGTAAAACAAGTAATAAATATTGAAAATAAAATTAATGGATATTAAGAATAAATATTGTGTGAGATTACAATTATAATTGGCCTCGAAGGATTTTAGTTGTGCTAACCTTCTATATACACCAATCAAGGTGTGTTTTTGAATTTAATACCATATTTTAATCACAATAATTATATATGATTTCAAATAAGTTTAAATATAAATTATAAAATTTAAAATAGTCTTTCAATAAATCATATATATATAAAAGAGAATTATACATTTTAAATTTGATAGACAGATAATCTATAATTTTTTCCAAATTATAATTTAATAATAAACAATATAAATATAAATTAAAAAAATCACACATTTTTAGATCATATTTCATATATAAAAAGTCAATAACCTAGAAATAATATTTCCCATATAAAAGGTTAATAGCCATGATATAATAACAAGAACCTGTTGTAGCCGCTACAACAACACCCAAAATTTTGGGCATATTCAAAATTTTGGGTCCCCCATTACTTGCTTCAAGCCTTTAGGGTTACGATTGGGCCTTCAATCGGTCAACCTCTATTTGACCTATTCCTAAAAAATCTTATTAATGCTCACACTTATTGTTATCCTTATTCTTCTGGATTTACCCCTTAGTTTCATTAGACTGACACATTAGGGTTTACAGGAGTACTTTATGGATTAACCTCTTCCCACATTGGTCCTCATCCCTTTTAAATTCATTAGGGTTTTTTAAGGTGTTTGTTTTTTCAATCATGCATTAAGAATATCACAACTCCAAAGTCTATCTTTCTATAACATGCATTATGGTTAGTGGGGGTAACATGCATTGATGGAAAGAACTTCATTTCAAATGTCATTTTTTCGAATGCATTAGGGTTTGGAAGAAACCATAAATTGTCAAAATGAAAGTCCTCTTCCAACTTTAGGCTAATCCACATGCCTCTTGCAGCATGCCCTCATCTAAATCACATGAAATCATGATAAAATCGTTGTAAGACTAAATCTTCCAAATACCACCAAGTGTCTACCATATCACAATGTTAATGGACATTAAGCACATCTGCTTTGTCCTTTAGGATTTTGTGCACTTTCTTGCTCTTTAAATCCTAAGATTTAGCTTTTGAATTATGAAACATTATGATATATAGCTATTTAATTAATTTATGCCTATTGTGTTATGCAAGCCAAAGCAAGGCAGCACACCCAAGACCCTTATTAAGGCATGATGGAAGGTGATATGGAGTGATCCCACTAAGGAGGAATGCATATATATTATTGCATGCATGTATGGCCGTATGATAAGAGGCACAAGGCATGGTGAGTGGTCATTATGTCAATATATACACAAAATGAGTAATATTCTTAAAGAGAGATACAGTGGATGCACAATACACCTCGAAGAAATGTGATGTGGATTTTATATACCACGCTAGAGATCAAAGACTGGAAGGCATACCTACATTAAAATACTCAATACATTACCACAAAGTAACGCATATTTTGGTGTGTATTCTATTACATACATCTCAAAAGAGCTATTTATTCCATTATGTTCACTTTTGATGTGACAGACACATACGGTTCAAGTATAATTCCTATGTGCATCCACACGGAGATGGCACTGAGGGACGGTCTCCCAAGTTGATGAAATGTTTCCAGGAATGTTACATTGAATCCTAATGCCAAAAATAAACACATGTGATATATGAAGTGTGATGTCTATATGATGATGACACCAAAATTCATACTTGGCAACGTGTTGGGGACCAAAATTAATTCGAGTGAGGGAAGTGGCGTAGCATGGCAATGGCCACACTTGTCTTTTTTTTTCTTCGTAATTTTAACATTGCCTTTCCATTTTTCTATATATCAAAATATAAGCAAGTTTACATATCAAAACATGATTGCCTCAACCTGTCTGAAGGAAACCAGGTCTATTGGCCATCTTAGCGAGTTAAAAGCCATTCAATATTGAAATTGTTTTTTTCCTCCTATATATTATTGACTCCATACTATTATATCTACCAAAGTCTGACAACAAACTATAAATATAAATGCTATCCACTAAAAACATGAAACGTCAAAAGAGAGAACCAGTGAATCGGTCATCCGAGGACTCAACTGGTGCAGGGTCTTTGACACTGGACCCCGACATGTCCACTTGGTGCATCGTTTGAAGTTGCCTCTCGATTCTTCCAAGTTGTGCTGTTGCATGATGCTGAGATACCTGAATGTCTTTCAGTTCCTTTTTAATATCATGCAACCAAGGATTGGATCAGAGACATCGGTCCAAAACCTGTAAGAAACATTCAATGCAAATATATATTATTATTGAGGTAGGAATTCCCATACTCAGAGCAAAACTAACTAAATGTTCTGGTATAGGTGCGACTTAGAATTACATCAATAGTAGAGATAATATGGACACATCCATCTATTATGAATAATTATACTGTATAATGAATACATAACTCCTCAAAAACTAGATAGTTGAAACTAGATCCTGGGTATTGATTTCTGCTTCTCGAATTAGTACGAATCTATCCATGCGATTGATTATTTCGAAGTCGAACATGGTAGAAACCACTTGATTACCGATCAATTATGAAAACCGTTAAAAAGTGTGAGAGAAACCACCAATAATGATAATGGCTCTCAAAGTACTTTAGTACAATCTATGAAATGTGAATGAATTATTTGCAGTCAAACACTCATATAGTCATTCGATTGAAGGCCAATGATGAAAACTTGTCGTCGAAGGCAAGAAACTTGCCATTAAAGCATGTAGATTTCAAGGTGCTGATATCATTTCTAGATCAACTTCCTAGATAATGAGATGAAGTCTATAGGGAGTGATGCATCACAAGAGGGCCTACAAAACGAAACCATTATGTCAAGTTTTGAAGAAATATTTTTGCAAGGATTAACTCAGGGATGGTCAACGTGAATGGGGACACATATTTTCAATGAATAGTGAATTGAAGTTGAACTTCTGTTGAACACATAACGACAATGTAAATGACTTGGCAGCATTTGACTTAAATATAATACCCAAAACCAGTTGAAGACTTTCAATAAGGTTTAATTAACTATAAGATAAAAGGATTACCCAACCCAGACATGAGTGCGACAAAGTGTCGTGTTTAAGAGCGACATGCTACTTTTAAAATAAGTATAAATATGTATTATTTTTCTCAATTCCCCCCCCCACCATTACTGGCAAGTACCTCTTTATTTTTTTCAAGCTCGAGGAGGATGAAATTTTCTTTTTGTGTAAGCTCATCCTTTGGATGAGTCCATCTCAGTAATTTTAACGAACCCTAAGAAGGAGTGGTTCAGTCCCATTGTAATCGACAGGTCCTACACTATTTAGTTTTAACAAGTCCAGTATAGGATTAACTCGGTGTTTTCAGTTTTAGGGAGTCAGACATAGTGCTATTTTTCATAAGTTTAGTCTCTCAAACCTGAAAAAGGATAAAATAATGTAGGAGAGAACTCTATTGACCATGCTTAGTCAACGTATAAATTTTCTGTAATTAGTCTAGTTCAGTCTAGAAAAGGGATAAACATATACTGAATAGACGATTGTTCATTTATTTTAATGAGTTTGAATGGTCAAGTGCTCGACAATATTTTCATGGTTAGAGAGTTTGAAAAGGGCTTAAAAGAGGACTCCATGGTGTCTCTTTTTTCATAATTTTTGAGAGTCCGAAAAACTGATAAAAGTTTACTTTGTCATAAAAATGATTCGTTTTTAAACACAACATGTTCTCTTCATAAAAACTCAAAAATTATAATAATATTCTCTCAATCATGGAAAAAATATTCAAAATTTAAAGTTCTAAAGGTTAAAAAAATAAAATAATATTATTTTATTCATGAAAACCTATAAAAAGTGGAAAGAATAAATCATTTTTAACTTTTTATTTCCAGAGCAGAGAAAAGGAGTTTTTACCATAGACCTTCTGAAGCTGATATTGGGAGGACCAGCCATCCATTTCATGAACTGTTAGTTCCTAGTATTAATTCTCTTCATTATCTTGCAGTCTATCCATTTATTTTTTCATTTTAAATTTCTAGATTATTTTTTGGAGGAAAAATATTTTTATAATCCGCCCTTGGGGGTGCGCAAGTTTTCCTAGTAGAACCTGGGCACCCCGATGATTTTTGAACATAAAAAATCACCGTTCCGCCGTGGTTTTTATACGTAGATAGTGCAGAAAAATGCATTGTCTACGAAAGAAAATTGCACAAGCATCGTGGGGTTTTCAAAAAAGGATTATCTTTCCATAAAAATTTCTTCTCTCAAAAGTTTTCTAATGTTTCTAAATTATTGTTTACAAGAAATTTGAAACAACCATGCTTGAGTGGAGAGAACGCAAGCATGAATCACATGATAATGAAGCTATTGATAGCCCATCAACACTTCGGGTGTTAAATAATTGCGGTTTATACAAATTTTGTTCAATACAAGGAATGAAGGCCCAAGTGGAGCTCATGACCTGGTTGGTTAATGCGTGGGATGTCCAGGAACAATGTTTCATTTTTGGGGATCATAGGCTCCTGATTGAGGTAGAGGATATTTATTTCCTCACCAGTTTGCCCCGAAGGGGAAGAGACGTTTCCTTGTTTGGCACATGACCAGGAGGATTACCTACTGCTTCCTATATGGTGCAATATTGCACACATAATTCACAATTGAAGGATGGTTGTATCAATATAAATACCATCGAACGAATTGACCTCAAAATAATTGCTTTCACAGTTACTCGATTATGTGGTAGCGAAAATCATCATGTGCCTACCAAACCACAGATGCAGACTGCTATTGAGTGTTCCAAGGGAACAATATTTAACTGGTGTGAAGGAGTACTAGTCAATATGAAAGGACATCTCACATGATCAAAGAATGATAAGCTGAAGAACTTCGGCTAAGGTGCCATTCCCATATCTTTCGCCTTGGAGAGAATCCTATTCCTTGTACCTCAGCAGTTGTTAGTGGATTTGACGGGACCAAGGGATCCACGCATGTTGCGATGGGTTTCGTTGATGGCTTGCCATGGTGGTGATGGCGGTCCTGTGTTCCAGTATACACCTCATTTTTTCGTATGGCTCAGAAGCCAGACCTTCATGATTATGGACTTCCCTTATACAGGGGTTGATTTCAGGGGTGACCCCGACACAACTCTCCCACCTTGAACACAGTGGGATGCGTAAGGTAAAAGTCCCATTTTGATTTTTTCTATTTTATAATTTTTATTTTATTTTTTATCATCCAATACTGATAAAAAAACATTTCAATGCAGACGTCGACCCAACACGACCAGTGGTGCTTCGTCGTTTTGATAAATGAGAAGCACGACCTATAGCGGTAGCGCCACCACAGACTGATGCAGTCGAGGTTGTCACAGAGTTGGAACACAAATTGGAGAGGTTGACCATTGATATCCCAGAGATTGGGATAGATGATTTGCCTCATAAGTACTAGAGGCATGCAAATGGGGTTCTAGATCCATTTAGGCGATACTCACGCAGAGTGGCGCACGCTATACTCTGGTACCATGATCATCATCATGGATAGTTGATGGTCAATTTAGATGGATTTTTTTTTTTTTTTTGTGTCAGTATGTTTAGATCATAAGGTGTTTGAGACCTATGATAACAAATGATGTAATATTTTTCGACACACTATGATAAAATATTTTGACCTAATGATATTACTACTTTTGGTCTCTGAGTATCTTGTTAAATATGGATTGAATATTGTTTTGTTTTACATTCAACGTTGAAAATGTCTATTTAAAACTTGATTAGCCAATGCATCAGCTAAATTTTTTAAATTTCTTGAAATGTGTTGATATTCAATGTAATCATAATGTCTTTCCAAGAGATGAACCCTTAAAAACAATCTTAACAATAATGGATTTATGATTGCATAAACACCGTTCAAATGCAATACAATGATTTGTGAATCTAACCTAACAATAAAACTCTAAATGCCAAATGCAATGGCATCAAATAATAGCTCAATGACTGTGCTATATTTTGCAATATTGTTCGTTGTTTGATCGAGGTAAATCCCATGAATAGAAACTAACTCATTAGTGTGTGAATAGATAACCCAAGTAGCGAAAAGATAAGTTCTATGTACTACGATAGGCGCTGTCAGCAAAACAAATGTAAGTATGAGGGAATGTCAACATTTGAACTATCGAGAGTAATAAAGACAAGCAACAAAAGTAGTGAAAATGCGCCAAGCAAAATAACTAATCTAAGGCACACATTTCTAATCTAAGGCACACTTTTCTAAAAATGTAACTAATGTACGATGAATATCTTCACACGATGAATCATGCATAATACCTCTTCAGGTAAAGACAATTTCTAGGCTTATTTAAAGAGACGTCGTCATAATCAACTAATTCATAGGCCCCTTTTGCAAGCACACACTTAACAATATAAGGGCCATGCCACATTGGTTTAAATTTACCAGCGCATAGTTTTTCGTGAGCTTGATCATATACTAAGATTAGGTCACCTTCTGAATAGATAGGAGGGCTAACGCTTTGATCATATTGTGCCTTAACACGTTTTTTATGAGCTTCAACAGCTAATGCAGCGGTGCAACGAGTCTCATCTAACTGTGCTAAGTATAAGAAGTGTTTCTCCTCTTTAGAGGTAGCTGGTAATAACTCAATGGTTAGTTTGAGCGAAAAATTTTCACATTAAATGGGTAGAGCGAATTCTAAACCATAAACTAGTTGAAAAGGAGTAAACCCTGTAGATGTTTTTGCGGAGGTACGGTATGCCCACAGTGTAGAAAAAAGCATGGTGTGCCAATTTGATTTATGACTTCCTACAATCCGTTTAATCATATTTTTTAAAACTTTGTTTACAACCTCAACCTGGCCATTGGCATGTGGGTAATAAGGTGTGGAATTATCATGGTGTAGGTCAGGTTGAGCGGAAAGTTCAGTCATCATAATGTTTATAAAGTGGCTACCATGGTCCGTAATGATGGCTTGAGGGACACTGAACCTAGAAATTACATGATTGAATATGAAAATAGTTACAGTTACGTCGTCATCCTTAAATTTAGGCATCGCCTCGGCCCATTTGGTAAAGTAATATAAAACGGGAATAATATACACATGCCCCCTAGTCAAATGAGGGTTATAGGTAACGAAATAGACGCCCCATTTTGCAAATGGAATGACAACTATGATTGGGTGAAGAGGAGCAGGAGGTGCACACATATTTCGATAAAAAATATGACAATTGTGACATTTTCTAACCGCTAGAATACAATATTTGGAGAATGAAGGCCATAAATAGCCAGCGTGCAATATATTTTGGGTTGTGGAAAACCTAGACATATGGCCACCACATGCTCTAGAATGGCTGTCATTTAGAACTCTTTCGGCTTCTTCATGAGTTAAACAACTTCGAAAGACATAATGGGCACCACGACGATAAAGAGTGTCGTCAGCAATATTGTACTGTTGAGACTGGTATCGAATCCTACGTCGATTATAACGTGAAATTTCAGGCCTAAAGGTTTGGGTTTGAATATATATAATGATATCTCCATACCAAGGATCTAATGTACTAATTAGAAACAAATATTCATCGGGAAGAGGGTATTCTGCCACAGTTTTAAATTCAGTGTAGGGAAAGTCACACGTAAGTTCAACAAAAACTAGTGATTTCTTGGATTTGGATGTCTCAAATTTCAAATCAAACCCTTATAGGATAAATATCCACTTAGAGTATTTTCCCCTGAGCAATTTTTTTGTCAAAATGTACATCATAGGGTTGCAATTAGATATCACGGTTATTTTGCATAACAGTATGTAGTGACAAAATCTTTGGACAACTTGAATGGCTGCCAAGGCCATTTCTCCACATGCGAATACTTGATCTTTGTCGGTGTAAGGTTCCGAATTAAGTAATAAATCACATGTTCATTGTTGGAGTCATCCTCTTGAACTAAAACCATTCCAATGGTGGAATCAGACGCAACTAAATACAAAAATTAATCTCGGTGATAATCAGGTGGATGCAACAATGGTGCATGGGTCAATGCATGTTTTAGTGCATCGAAAGCTTTATCAACAAGCTCGCCTAAAATAAAAGGAACATCCTATTTTAATAACTGAGTGAAACCTTTAGTTAACTCCGCATAGTTCAGGATAAAATGACGTAGAAATTTTTATTTCCCTTGCAAAATCTGTTGGGTGTGGAGCCTAATTATCTTGTTTACTTTGTATCACAGCATTGGACCCCTGTACCTTAAATGGGGCAGCAATGCCGCCCGTAAATTAATCGCTGCCGTGGGGGGTCCAGGGGGGGGGGGGGCGACAACGACTTTATGGAGCCCCCCCTTGGTGGGGGGTTTCGGGGGAAGCGCCCCCGAAGCTAAAAATAGATGTAAAATTGCCTTGTAAAAGTATAGTAATTTCTAGTCAATCTAGGCCATTCATTAGGGAAATGATCTGACGGTAGAAGTTATGTTTAGTTTAGGGTTTTTTTCCCTAGAAGGCAACCTCTCGCTTTTATGAGGGTATTGTATTAAGGCTGTGTATTGTATGTGTATTCTCGGAGCGAGAAACAGAGAGGGAGACTGTGAGAGAGAACAGAGGATATTACAACGGATCTGCTGTAGGTTTTGTCTCTTCATTTTGCTGGATAATAGAAAGGAAGGATTAGTTGTTCGGGGTGGACGTAGCCCAAACTGGGTGAACCACGTATATCTGTGTCTCTCTGGTTTTATGTGTTTTGTGTGCTTGTATTTTTCGCATATTTTATGTGTTGCATTGCTCTGTAATATATAATTTTCTAACAACTGGTATCAGAGCCGAAGGTATATTTGGCTGATAAACTCGCAGGAAAGAAGGGTTCCTGGTTCGAGTGGGAGCAATGGCGGAAGATGGTAAGTTTAGGGTCGAGAAATTTAATGGCCAAAACTTCCCACTGTGGAAGATGTAGATGGAAGATTATATGTATCAGAAAGATCTGTACCTACCATTGAGCGGAAAAACAAAGAAGCCGGTGGCCATGACAGATGCAGAATGGAACATTCTCGATAGAAAGGCACTCGGAACAGTATGGTTGTGCCTTGCGGCGTCAGTCGCCTTCAATATTTCGAAGGAAACAACAACAGAGGGTTTGATGCAAACGTTGGCGAAACTATATGAAAAACCTTCGGCCTCAAACAAGGTATTTCTTATGAAATGACTATTTAATATGAAGATGTCGGAAGGTGGATCTGTTGCAGACCATTTAAATGATTTTAATACAGTTACCAGTCAGTTAAGTTCTGTAGGGGTAAACTTTGATGATGAATTTCGGGCTCTTTTATTTCTGTGCTCATTGCCAGAAAGCTGGAATGGTTTAGTTATGGCCATTAGTAACTCTGTCTCTGGATCTAGTACTTTAAAGTTTGATGATGTTGTCGGTGCTATCCTTAGCGAGGAAATGCGACGGAAAAGCTCCGGTGAGACATCGGGTAATGCTTTGAGTGCAGAGTCTAGGGGAAGGAGAATGGAAAGAGGAAAGAGCTCTGGATATCACAGTAAATCAAGGAAAGGCAGATCCAAGTCCAGATCGGGGATAGTGTGCTGGAAATGTAGAAAGAAAGGAAACCTAAAGAAAGACTGTAGATCTCGGAAGGGAAAAGAAGGAGACACACAGCAAGAAAACAATCATGAAGCAAATGTGACAGGTGATGTGTTACAAGATGCTTTGATTCTTTCTTTCGAAAATGTTACCGATTCTTGGGTTGTAGATTCAGGGGCTTCATTCCATGCCACACCTGATAAGAAATATTTTCATGACTATGTTCAAGGAGATTTTGGACAAGTCCGTTTGGGTGATGATAAACCCTGTAAAATTGTTGGAATGGGTAAGGTTCCTATAAAACAACAGAATGGAAACCAATGGCTATTAAAGGAGGTAAGGCATGTTCCAGATCTAAAGAAAAATCTGATTTCAACAGGGCAGTTAGGCGGTGAAGGTTATGTGACAACTTTCACAGATAAAGCTTGGAAGGTCACCAAAGGAGCCCTGGTAATAGCAAAAGGCAAAAAGGTTGGTACATTGTATTTATGCAATGGTATTTCTAACTCTATTAATGCTTTAACTTCCAAAGGAGCAGATGCAGCATTATGGCATCATAGGCTCGGACACATGAGTGAGAAGGGGATGAAGATTCTTCACTCAAGAAATTTGTTGCCAGGTTTGAGGAATGTTGATTTGGATTTCTGTGAGAATTGCATTTATGGAAAACAGAAGAGAGTCAGATTTCTCAGAGTTGGGAAAGAAAAGAAGAGCGAAAAATTGGAGCTTGTGCATACAGATGTATGGGGACCTGCTCAGGTATCATATCTCGGTGGGTCTCGCTATTATGTTACATTTATTGATGATGCAACTAGAAAAAATTGGATTTATTGTATTCAGAATAAATCTGATGTATTTGATACTTTCAAGAAATGGAAAGCTTTGGTTGAGATTGAGATAGGAAAGAAGTTGAAGTGTCTCAGATTAGACAATGGAGGTGAATATTGCAGCAAAGAGTTTGATAGGTACTGTTCAGAGCATGGAATTCGTAGAGAGAAGACAGTTCCAAGGATACCACAAGAAAATGGTGTGTCAAAAAGGATGAACAGAACAATCATGGAGCGTGCAAGGTGCATGAGATTGCATGCAGGATTGCCTTTACAATTTTGGGCAGATGCTGTAGATACTGCTGTTTATCTAATAAACAGAGGGCCTTCAAGTTCCTTGGATGGTGGTATTCCAGAGGAAGCATGGACAGGTAAAAAGGTAAAATACTCTTTTTTAAAGCCTTTTGGTTGTGAGGCCTTTGTCCATATTAATAAAGAAAATAGAACAAAGCTTGAGGAAAAATCAAAGAAATGTACCTTTATTGGATATGGTGTTAATGATTTTGGTTATCGCTTATATGATTATAAAAATCACAAAATAATTAGGAGCAGAGATGTAATATTCAATGAAAAGGTCTTGTATAAGAATCAATTGCAGGAAAAGAAACAAGAAAATGAAAGCAAGGAATACATGGTTCTTGATGAGATAATTGAAAAAGTAAAGGTGCCTGAAAATAATAATAATCAACAACCACAGCAGCAACAACCACCACAACAGCAACAGGCACCTCAAACACCTGAAAGTGGTGTTAGAAGATCTACCAGAATAAGTAGACCCCCTGAACGATACTCTCCTTCATTATATTATTTATTGCTGACTGATTTTGGTGAACTCGAATTCTATGAAGAAGCAATGCAGGTTGAAAGTAGGAAGAAGTGGGAGCTAGCCATGGAAGAAGAAATGGACTCCTTAATGCATAACCAGACTTGGGACTTAGTCAGGTTGCCTGCAGGTAAAACTACATTGTAGAATAAATGGGTTTGTAGGCTGAAGGAAGAAGATGGAGGAAAACAGAGGTACAGAGCTAGACTTGTGGTGAAGGGGTTTGCACAGAAGAAAGGTATTGATTTTGATGAAATATTTTCTCCTATTGTTAAGATGACTTCAATCAGAACTATCTTAAGTCTTGTAGCAGTGGAATATTTACATCTTGAACAGTTAGATGTAAAGACAACATTTCTCCATGGAGATTTGGAGGAAGAGATATATATGCAACAAATAGAAGGATATGAGGTCAAAGGGAAAGAAAAAATGGTGTGCAGGTTAAAGAAGAGCTTGTATGGCTTAAAACAGGCTCCAAGGCAGTGGTATCTAAAATTTGACAAGTTTATGTCTGAACAAGGTTATACTAGATGTCACTCTGATCATTGTGTTTATCTAAAAAGGAAAAATGATGGAAGATATATTATATTGTTATTGTATGTAGATGACATGCTTGTTGCAGGGTCTAACATGCAGGAAATAAATGTGCTCAAAATAAAATTGGCAAATTCATTTGCAATGGAGGATTTGGGAGCCGCAAAACAAATCCTTGGTATGAGGATAACTAGAGACAGGAAAAATCGCAAATTTACACTGTCTCAGAATGAGTACATAGAGAAGGTGTTGAAAAGATTTAATATGCAGAATGCAAAACCAGTTAGTACACCTTTTGCTAGCCATTTCAAACTTAGTAAGGAGATGTGCCCAAAGACCCAAGAAGACATGGATTATATGTATAAAGTTCCATATGCATCAGCAATTGGAAGCTTAATGTATGCAATGGTCTGCACAAGGCCTGATATTGCACATGCAGTGGGAGTTGTAAGCAGGTACATGAATAATCCAGGAAAAGAACATTGGATGGCAGTAAAATGGATTCTCAGATATTTGAGAGGTGCCACAAATCAAGCATTATTCTTTGGTGGTTCAAACATTGCTCTACAGGGATATGTTGATGCAGATATGGCAGGTGACAGAGATAACAGGAGGAGCACTACAGGATATGTATTTACTGTAGGTGGAACAACTGTCAGTTGGGTTTCAAAAATCCAAAGTGTTGTTGCACTTTCAACAACAGAAGCCGAGTATGTTGCTGCTACAGAGGTTAGTAAAGAAATGATTTGGTTACAAAGGTTTATGGATGAATTGGGTAAGAAGCATGATATGGGCACACTATACAGTGATAGCCAAAGTGCTATTCATCTTGCAAAGAAATTAGCATTTCATTCCAGGACTAAACACATACATCTCAAGTACCATTTCATACGGTCAGTATTGGAAGATGGAGAGTTGAAGCTGGAAAAGATACACGCTAGCCAGAATCTCGCAGATATGCTAACAAAAGTTGTAACCAGGGAGAAATTGAGAATGTGCTCAGTTTCAATTGGTCTTCAAGGATGATGATGAATATGAGAAACAACCAGGTCCAAATAGGAGTCATTGTCCAGCAAATGAAGCAGCAGTGGAGTTGCTACAATTAGTCTCCAAGTGGGAGATTGTTGGGTGTGGAGCCTGATTATCTTGTTTACTTTGTATCACAGCATTGGTCCCCTGTACCTTAAATGGGGCGGCAATGCCGCCCGTAAATTAATCGATGTTGTGGGGGGTCCAGGGGGGGGCGGCACCGACTTTATGGAGCCCCCCCCGTGGTGGGGGGTTTCGGGGGCAGCGCCCCCGAATCTAAAACCAGATGTAAAATTGCCTCATAAAAGTATAGTAATTTCTAGTCAATCTGGGCCGTTCATTAGGCAAATGATATGACGGTAGAAGTTATGTTTAGTTTAGGGTTTTTTTCCCTAGAAGGAAACCCCTCACTTTTATGAAGGTATTGTATTACGGCTGTGTATTGTATGTGTATTCTCGGAGCGAGAAACAGAGAGGGAGACTGTGAGAGAGAACATAGGATATTACAATGGATCTACTGTAGGTTTTGTCTCTTCATTTTGCTGGATAATAGAAAGGAAGGATTGGCTGTTCAGGGTGGACGTAGCCCAAACTGGGTGAACCACGTATATCTGTGTCTCTCTGGTTTTATGTGTTTTGTGTGCTTGTATTTTCCGCATATTTTATGTGTTGCATTGCTCTGTAATATATAATTTTCTAACAAAATATAGAGTTGGCAAAGAGTAGAAAGAGGAGGTAAAATGACAATTTCCTCAACCTTCAAAGGGTCGACACAAATGCCTTCTTTAGAAACAATGAAACCAAGTTATCATCTTTATTTTACAAAGAAGACACATTTGTGTGGATTCAAACGAATATTGTAATGCCTACATTGCATAAAGATGGCACGTAAATGTGTGGGATGATCTTGTCTACACAAAGAATGAGCAGGTAAGTCATCCAAGTAAGGTTGCACAATGTGTTTGATGTCATG